>OZ023266.1:22985439-23290593 GCA_964006375.1 Tillus elongatus | reverse complement strand
CGAGGGCAGGCGTTTATTCGGAAGGACCGACGGTAAGTCACAGTATTTCCCTCGGAGTTCATACAACGGTTTTTCAGGACGAAATTTACGCCATCTTATACTGCGTGCGAGAGAACAAAAGGAGGGGCTATACCAGCCAGCGGATTCTCATAGCCAAAAACATCCAGGCAGCCCTTAAGCCTCTAAGTAGTTTACGGTTCAATTCCAGGCTGGTAAGTGAATGCAGAGACAAGACGAGCGACCTGGCTAAGCAGAATGAGGTCACCCTCATCTGGGTGCCCGGTAAGTCGAGGGTCAAGGGCAATGACGAAGCTGACAGTCTCGGAAAGAGAGGATCAGCAAAAATATTTATGGGACCACAACCGGTCCTAGGTGTGACGAGGAGGACTCCCAACGCATCCATTAGGTCCTGGGTCAAATACGAACATAGGGTGTACTGGGAAGACTGTCCAGGGCTTAGACATGGGATGTCAGTAATGGAGGAACCCAGTTCAAAGAGTGCTGTGGAGCTGCTAACTCTTAGCAGAGGACAGCTCAGGAGCATCACAGGACTCTTGACGGGACACATAGCTGTCAAGAAACGCCTGCAAAATCGGGCGGTTCGAGGGGGACCTGGCATGCAGACTCTGCAACGAGGGGAGGAATCAGCCCAGCACATCTTGTGTGAGTGTGAAGCTCTTTACCGCGAAAGACAACTGATATATGTACAGCCTAGATCGGAGACAGAGCAATATAAAACTTCACCCTACCAATTACTATGTAGGCTAGTCCAAGGCAGTGATTTTGGAATGGGTGGAGTAAAAAGTACAAAGGGCGGCAAAGACGCGGACGAGCCCAAAGACTGGAAAAAAACCAATTTCAATATTCTGTATGTGTATGATTGTGGTTTCTTTGAATTTCCAAGCTGCTTCTTCTTTTGTTTGTTGGCCGCTTGTTCAATTTTAGAACCTGTTTGTTATCTTAAAGAGCATCCTCTAGCTTTTCGATATCAATGCGGTCTGTTTCTTCCCCTTAATGCATTTAAATAGTTGCATTTTGAACTCTATTACAAGTGGATTGTAATCGCTGTTGATATCCGCTTCTGGATATGTTTTTACCGATTCCATGTATTATTTGGACTCGAGATTCGCGAAGATAAAACCAATTTTGTTGCGTACTATGTAATTCTTTTTTTCTGCCGGTGACTTCCAGGCGTATAGTCGCCTCGGATGGAGTTTATAGAGTAGATTGGTGACCAGTAAATTAATTTCGACACAAAATTGCACCTAGCTGTCGCCCCTAGTATTCCTTACACCAAGTTCATATTTGCCCACGTATCCACCTTCTTCGTCGTGACCTACCCACATGTATTTAATTGGGCTACAAATCAGTGGATAAAATTGGTTCCGAATTAGTTGACCAGCCACCCCATTCGCCGAATTTAGCACCATTGGAGTTTTATTATTCCCGAAGTTAAAACGTTTGAAAGGCAAACGATTTTTAACAAAGAATGAAGTCAGATGTGCGGCTGGAGACTGGTTTGAAGACTAAAATAATGCTTCTTTGTAAGAGTTTGAAAATGCTTAATGAAGGTTCTGCTAAACGCGCATGTTTTAAATTAAATGGCGTTGAATAAATACGATTATTAACAAAGAATGAAGTCAGATGTGCGGCTGGAGACTGGGTTAAAAACTAAAATAATGCTTTTTTGTAAGAGTTTGAAAATGCTCAATGAAGGTTCTGCTAAACGCGTATGTTTTAAATTAAATGGCGTTGAATAAATACAGTTTTGTGTGGAAAATATATTCCGTTCCCTATTGTATTATGTGTACTTCTCAATATTTGGGGGTATGTTCCATTTTGATGGGAATTGAGATCATGTTGAATAAATACAGTCTTGTTTGAGAAAAATATTCCGTTCCCTATTGAAGGTTGAGTACTTCTCAATACCTACGGGTATGCTCAATTTTGATGGGTTGTTACGGATTTTCCTGGGGTGTGAAACCTTGCCACGAAAACCCTACCCGTCACAATTGAGTTAAAGAAGCAAAACAAAAGGTTAACAGAATTAATTTTAAAAATAATTCTAGGGTCTACAACCGCTCGTAGTTGGTATTCCCCTAGCGGAGAGAATCGCTCACTAGTGGCCAATCTCCAAGCCAAGTGTCGGGCGTCAAATGTGCAATATTAATTAACCAATTTGTTTGTAAAACTAAACGGAGAAAATCAAGAGAATAGACAAGGTATTTGTTTAATTGGCATTTAATTGTGTACCTATTTTCGTATGGTACTGGAGAGATAAACACAGGGTACCTAACTAAAATGAATAAATAAAAAAGTGAGATTTGTTTTCAAGTATTTAATACAGAGGGACCTTGTGTATAACCTTAAGCAAAGTATTAAACAAAGATTTAAAACAATATATGCGGTGTTACAAGCGAATTTCCCGCCATCACAGCGCTGCTTAGAGTGTACAAAATGTAAGTTTTAATTTTAAATTATTATGTAAAACAGAAAGAATATCATACCAGGTAAGGTATATTTTAATATTATTCTAATATTTTAATCTAAGGTGTTTCACTTAGAAGATGGTTGCTTTAAGATTATTGTTAGCACCACCACTAAACATGATTATCTCTATGCCTGTTATGGTATGTTTACAAGTTTGACATGAGCATTAAAGTATACCACTATATCTCCCCGTAGAAAGGTCCAGGATATTACAGCTCAATCCAATTGATTTAACAAATCACCAGTCTGTTTAAAGAAGAAAAATTAATAATCAACCCTATCAATTACCAGGGCAGAAAATAAACTACCAAGCCAGAAAATCAAATACCAGGCCAGAAAATCAAATACCAGACCAGAAAACCCTGAAATTGAAAGTGGAATCGTATAAATAAATATAGTTTATTCAGAATTATGGAAACTACAATTACCTTATCTATACATATCCAGGGGTTTTAATTATATAAAGATGGTGCCTTGTGATGAACTTATTAATTCCCACTAAAGTGGTATATTGTACGATCCCTGCTGTACAAATATTTACGGTGGACTTGATAATATCCAGCACACCTTGCTGCAGGTAATTACCATCTCTCTTGTTCAAGCCCCTTATATTCATCTTGTCTCCCCATAAAAATAAATATTTAAGCTTCTTTTTTTTTTCTTTTTTAAATAACAAATTTTTGTTCTTAAGGGTATCAGAAATATGTAGACCAAGATAGGGCTGATAAGAACAGGCAATTGGAAATACTTCGAGACAAAAATTTAAGCTCTCTATCTGAGAGAGAAGGAAACACTTTTAATAAAAACCTCAAATTGAATTTTTTACTAAATTGGATTAGGTTAAGTTTTACAAATGGATCTACATGACTTGTTGTTTACTTTTAGTAAACATTACTATACTAGAATTGTTAAAGTATAATTCAGGACAATAAGGTTTTACAGGTGTTCATAATAAACAATCTCTTTATTTAATTTATGCATTATAATAGTGAGAGTGTTTCCAAGTGAGTATTATGTATTATGCCCATTTATTGGGCATACACTATGTTTTTGACCTTTCAAATTAAAAAAAAAGTCTGAACGCAGCAAGTGCGTTATGGAAGTGATTTTTTTAAAAAATGCCTTGAATAGCAAATATGTATGTTTAATGCAAGCAGTCATCAATTTGGTTACCGGTATAACCTATATAGTAGAAGCAATGTGCCATATTTTATCAAAATAACTTATAGTTTTAAAATGTACAAAAAATTTCCGACAATAAACTTTAAATGTTGGTTTCCTAGCCAACAAATCTTAGGTTAAAGCAAATTGAGTTATTGAAATTTGAAGCATTTAATGAAAATTTTCTACTAAATGGCACTTACTGCGTCTCGATTTTTTTCTTACAAACATATTTCGATAAAAAATTCAATAAAGTAAGGGTGTTCGAAAAAACTTGTAGGGATCACCAACGACTTATGGGCCAGCCTGTGATTGTCAAAATAATTTTATAAGACACAGTTCAAGACACCCTATAATTAACATATACAATTTTTTCTCGTCTCTTGTATAATAATAATTATATTGAGCTTTACCGTAGAAATGCGTCACCATGTATATATGTTAACATAAAAACTGAACGTAAACCAGGGTATGGATTCTAGGGCGCCTAGTTTGCGCTCATTTGAAGAAATCTTTTTAAAATTCTAAAGTCGTGGTCTCCTCATTGACGAATTTTTTGTACCGAAATTAGCTAAAAATTATGGACCGTTAAACCATAAACTTAACTAAAACTACCGCCAAAGCATCAGAGAGAGTCCACCCACTAACATTAATAAAATCGTAAAGAAATAATTAGCACTTGTATATAAATTATTTTTTGTGTTATCCGTTGGATACATATATATATATATATATATATATATATATATATATATATATATATATATATATATATATATATATATATATATATATATATATATATATAAACATATAAAAATCGAAACTGACCCCGGATATGGATTCTAGTGGCCCAATTTCGCGGTCATTTAAAAAAAAAATTGCAAAATCTCACCATCGATACCTCTCTATTAGTGAATTTTTTTAAATAAAAATTCACTAAAAAGCAAAGTGAGGTTTAGAACAGACTCAGGGTATTGAGATTAATATCTTATAATACTACAAATTTACAAACCTGAGAACTATTGTCTAACAAAGAGAATGATTAATCTCTTGATAACAACTAATGTTCATAAACTTGTACATTTAGTAGTGGTGTGCGTCTACAAAAACAGGGAAGGATGTGCTCCTGTAGAGAAGAAAAAAGTCCGATAGGAATGACTATTCTAACCAAGAAGCCTCCATTTAAGACCGATTTCTGTCAAACATGCTCAGAATATAAAAAACTCCATCACTGAGATTTCATTCGCGTATTTTCATTTATGGAAAGAGTAAGGGAAGAAAAGAACTCGCATTTTAATAGACTCTCCAGCATTTCATGCTAGCGGCTAGCGGGACTGATATGACTCAGCGCATCTCATAAAATAAAAAGGTTTTAATATGCAGAATCTACTTCTTAGATTGGACTGTTATTATAGTAATATGATCTCCGCTACAGATTTATATCCGTCAGTAATAGCGTCAGTAAAGGCGAAGATTTTAAATGGCTCTAGTATCATCGGTGAACTTTGACCCACTGACATTTTATTCACAGAAAACTGAGCTATGAAGTGATTTCTCTAGACTTATCTTATCGCGTTGGTTGTCCCAACTTAATAAAACTGTTAATTATAATGTCTGCGTATAGTTACCTAGGATTATAGTTCCCTACATGATGGCTCGTATGTTAAAGTACGCAGAGCGGCAGTAAATTCTGGGTTTTAAAACATTTATATGGGTCATACCTACCTCAGCCAAAAAGTCAAAATTAGAAGAAATACAAAGTACTAAAGCAAGAAATTGAATATCGATTTTCCTTGATATCGACAAAAGTGTTTGACGTATTGTGTTGAAAATCGGTAGGGATTTAAAAAAATGTTCGGAACGCAGCAAATGCGTTATGGAAGTGAATTTTCATAAAAATGTTTTTAATAGCAAATATGTTTCTTTAATGCAACAGGCATCAATTTGGTCACCAGTATAACCTATATAGTAGAAACAATGTACCATATTTTATCAAAATAACTAATCGCTTGAAAAGGTACAAACATTTTCCTAAAATAAACTTAAAATGTTCCCGAAAAAACTCGTTTCCTAGCCGACGAACTTTAGGTTAATAGCAAATTGAGTTATTGAATTTTAAAGCATTTAATGAAAATTGGCTACCAAAACGCACTTACTGCGTCTTGATTTGTTTTACAAACATGCATCATAATTCGATGAAAAATTCAAAAATGCAATAAGGAATGTTCCAAAAAAAAATCGTAGGTAACACCAACTTATGGGCCACCCTATGATTGTCAAATTAATTTTATAAGATGCAGCTCAAGACACCCCATAAGTAGCATATACATTTTTTTCTCGTACCTTGTATAATAGCAATTATATTGAGATTTACCGCAGAAATGCGTCACTCTGTACATATGTAAGCAGAAAGTAAACCCAGATATGGATTCTAGGGGGCCTAATTTGCGCTCATTTAAATAAATCTTTTTAGAATTCAAAATTCGCGGTCTCTTCGTTACGGAATCTTTTCTACGATAATTTGCTAAAAATTATAGATGGATAAACCATAAACTTAACTAAAACTACTGCCAAAGCATCAGAGGAATGGTATATTTAAAATGAATTTTCTGGAAAGGTTTCAGTAAACTGGCGGACAATGATGGTTGAAGCTGAACCTTAAGGGTCTGCAGAACACTCTTTACATAATCTGTAGGTATTTCTTTCAGGTTCATTGTCTAAATGTTGCCAATTTTGACGTTTCAAATCGCTAGTTTGACGTTTTGCGGAAAAACCCAAGTTTTTGTTCTTTAAATGCCTATAACTTTTTCGTCTTTAAAGCCACAGAACTATGTTTTAGTCAATGGTTCAGCCTTTGTAATACAAACACGCGTACCAAATCTGGCTGGCCTTACTTTGTTATTTACGAAGATATAAAATGTTCCCGAAAGAAAAAACAACATTTTTCGGGAAAACCTGCGTCAGTTTTCCTGGTTAACGAACTTATCCAATCCACTTAAAAAAGGAAGGTACTTAGCAAATTTGATCAAAATGGGCCCATTATCTTTTGAGTTTCAGTGTGACATATATATACAGGGTGTTACCTAATGATAGGGCGTAATTTCAAGGGCGCGTTCCTGAACAAAATTCAAGTAGAAAAGTTCATATAAACATGTGTCCTGAAGAGTCTGGTTTTCAAGATACAGGGTGTCAAAGTTTAAAAAAAAAATTGGTTTTTTATTAATATCTTAATGATTCTTTTGCCCATTTTGTTGAAATCTGGCAGGGTTATTCACTGTAATAAGGCGCTAAGTTGGCACTAACTAAAAGATAATTATAAATTCCAGTGGCGTCTCGAGAGGCAGTCTCACGAATAATATTGACTAAAAAAAAATGTACGCTACTGAATTTTTTTAATTTTAATTTTTTTCAGATTAAGCACCTAAAAATATAACTTTTTTGCCTCTTAATATTTTTTCGTATATTACTTCCTTTTCGAGGAAAAAAATGAAAACGACTTCATTGCATGTCGAATAATTGTTAAAATGAAATCAAGTTAATTGTGAGCGTTGCTAGGAAACGTTGTTTTGACATTATGAGCATAATGTTTTTGACTTTCTGTGACAGTTTGTTATTATTTTCCCTCTGGTCAAAAGGTTAATTGTGCTACTAAAAAATGGTAAATAACTATTCTAATTTGGAGATGACACAAATGCATTTCCTTTATGGTCTTGCCAATGGTAATTCGGCGGAGGCCTGGCGGCTCTATCAAGAAAGGTATCCTGATCGTGTCCTTCCAGGTAGACAAATATTCATAAACATTCATCGTCGTCTGACTGAATCTGGCAGTTTTAAACATAATACCTCTGACGGAAGACCTCGTACAATTCGAACTCCAGCAGTTGAGGAGGCTGTCCTACATGCGGTCGAAGAGAATCCTGCAACTAGTACCCGAAAAATAGGTAGGGAATTAAATATTTGCTATAAAACGGTATGGGAAATTTTAAGAGAATCCCTGTTGTATCCTTATCACGTACAAAGAGTTCAGGCACTTCTGCCAAGAGATTTTGAACCGCGTATGCAATTTTGTAGATGGTATCATCAAAGACTTTCAGAAAATCCTCACTTTGATTCCATCATTATGTTTACGGACGAAGCCCATTTTTCCAGAAATGCAATAATTAATTTTCGAAATAATCATAACTGGGCCCAAGAAAATCCTCATGCTATTACAGAGACACAGTTTCAGGAACAATTTTCTGTCAACGTTTGGATCGGTATCCTAGATGACTATTTGATTGGACCATTTTTTTTACCACAACGTCTTAACGGACAATCTTACAGTCATTTTCTACAAACTGATTTGCCACTGCTTCTTGAAGATGTCCCTTTATATTTACGTCAACAACATTGGTTCATGCATGATGGTGCTCCTGCCCACTTTAGCATATTGGTTCGTGAGTATTTGAATGGAGCTTACAAAAATCGGTGGATAGTTCGTGGAGGACCACAATTCTGGCCACCTAGATCGCCTGATTTAAACAGCCTAGATTTTTATTTGTGGGGGCACCTAAAAGCATTAGTTTATGTTACACCAATCGAGACAGAAGAACAACTAAGGAATAGAATTGTTGACGGATGTGAAACCATACGTAACACTAATGGAATTTTCGAAAGAGTTCGTCGCTCGATGAGAAGGAGAGCACAAGCCTGCATAGAAGCGGGAGGTAGTCATTTCCAACATTTTTTGTAAATAGTTATTACTTTTCGTTTGTTAGATTTTAAAAAATGGCTTAGAAATAAATATTCTGAACGATCACAATTAACTTGATTTTATTTTAACAATTTTTCGACATGCAATGAAGTGGTTTTTATTTTTTTCCTCGAAAAGGAAGTAATATACGAAAAGATAATAAGAGGCAAAAAAGTTGTATTTCTAGGTGCTTAATCTGAAAAAAATTAAAATTTAAAAAAAAACTCAGTAGCGTACATTTTTTTTGTCAATATTATTCGTGAGACTGCCCCTCGAGACGCCACTGGAACTTATAATTATCTTTTAGTTAGTGACAACTTAGCGTCTTATTATAGTGACTAACCCTACCAGATTTCAACAAAATGGGCAAAATGATCATTAAGATATTAATAAAAAACCAATTTTTTTTTTAAACTTTGACACCCTGTATCTGGAAAACCAGACTCTTCAGGACACATGTTTATATGAACTTTTCTACTTGAAATTGGTTCAGGAATGCGCCCTTGAAATTACGCCCTATCATTAAGTAACACCCTGTATATATATACTTTATTTGTTTGCTGTACGTTTGTGATTTCTTATTGGTTTGCGTGGACTGCAGTTTCGAACCGTCCCGGTTCATCATCAGCACGCTACTGGCTGCTATCGCTCCTGTCTGGTCTACGTCGGAGATTGTAGGTGGCGCACGCGCCGTGAGCTTCTAGTGGTCGGTTTCCTGTTCTCTGATTGGTTGTGCCTTCGGACTGTGTCGTGTGTATCGGTCTTCTGTCTTGATCACTGTGGTTTAATAATTTGTCTATTTGTATGGCCTTTATTAAGTTTTGTTTAAATGTTTGTACTTGGATTTGTTCTGGCATTAATTGTTTTCTATTGTTTGTTTGTTGAATGTAGTATTGTTCCCAGATTTCCATTTTTTTGTGGTCTTTAACATGTTTCATTAGTTTTAATTGGGTGATGTCTGGTTTTTGGTGTTTTGTGCCGTGAATGTGTGTAGCTACGTTTGATTTGTAGCTAGGTATGTGGATTTTATCCAATGCTGTTATATGTTCTTTGAATCTTGTTTCTATTGATTTCTTTGTCATTCCTATATATTTTTTATTGCATGTGTTACATTCTATTTGATATATTCCGTTTAATTCATGTGGGTTGTGTTCTTGTTTTTTATTTATTTTGTTTATTATTTTGTTATTGGTTTTGTAGCTCATTTTTAAGTCATATTGTTTGAGTGTTTGTGTTATTTTTTTGATGTGGTGGTTATAAGTGAATGTTGTGTATTTTGTGTTTGTTTCCGGTGTTTTGTTTTCGGTTTTGTTGATTTGTTTGTTTTTGATTTGTTTTACTAGCTTTTCTATTGTTTTTTTGTTGTATCCATTTCTTTCTGCTATTTGTATTATGATGTTGTACTCCTTTTCTCGTTCGTCGTTATGAAGTGGTATATTTAGCATTCTGTTTATTAAGTATCTGTATGCGGCCATTTTGTGTGTATGTGGGTGTAGTGAGTGTTTAGGTATAGTGATGTCTGTTTGTGTGGGTTTTCTGTATATTTTGTATTCAAGCTGGTTTTCTTTTCTGATTAGTGTTAAGTCTAGGAAGTTTATGGTGTTGTTTGATTCCTTTTCTATTGTAAATTTTATGTTTCTGTTAATTTGGTTTATTTTTTCGAGGATATTGTCTATGTTGGTTTTTTGATTGTCGTATAATATTAATATATCATCGACGTATCTTATCCATTTAATGTTTGGGTCTGTCTCTTTTATGATGGTGTTGATTTTATCTTCTAACTGTTGTATGTATATTTCTGCCATAATGCTTGATAGTGGAGATCCCATTGGTAGTCCATCTTCTTGGATGTAATATTCTCCGTTGAACTCAAAGTAATTTTGTTTTAATATGATGTTTAATATTTCGCTAATTTGTTGTTTTTTGTTGTTAGAAAACCAGCTTGAATACAAAATATACAGAAAACCCACACAAACAGACATCACTATACCTAAACACTCACTACACCCACATACACACAAAATGGCCGCATACAGATACTTAATAAACAGAATGCTAAATATACCACTTCATAACGACGAACGAGAAAAGGAGTACAACATCATAATACAAATAGCAGAAAGAAATGGATACAACAAAAAAACAATAGAAAAGCTAGTAAAACAAATCAAAAACAAACAAATCAACAAAACCGAAAACAAAACACCGGAAACAAACACAAAATACACAACATTCACTTATAACCACCACATCAAAAAAATAACACAAACACTCAAACAATATGACTTAAAAATGAGCTACAAAACCAATAACAAAATAATAAACAAAATAAATAAAAAACAAGAACACAACCCACATGAATTAAACGGAATATATCAAATAGAATGTAACACATGCAATAAAAAATATATAGGAATGACAAAGAAATCAATAGAAACAAGATTCAAAGAACATATAACAGCATTGGATAAAATCCACATACCTAGCTACAAATCAAACGTAGCTACACACATTCACGGCACAAAACACCAAAAACCAGACATCACCCAATTAAAACTAATGAAACATGTTAAAGACCACAAAAAAATGGAAATCTGGGAACAATACTACATTCAACAAACAAACAATAGAAAACAATTAATGCCAGAACAAATCCAAGTACAAACATTTAAACAAAACTTAATAAAGGCCATACAAATAGACAAATTATTAAACCACAGTGATCAAGACAGAAGACCGATACACACGACACAGTCCGAAGGCACAACCAATCAGAGAACAGGAAACCGACCACTAGAAGCTCACGGCGCGTGCGCCACGTACAATCTCCGACGTAGACCAGACAGGAGCGATAGCAGCCAGTAGCGTGCTGATGATGAACCGAGACGGTTCGAAACTGCAGTCCACGCAAACCAATAAGAAATCACAAACGTACAGCAAACAAATAAAGTGTATATTTAAAAGTGATTACAGTGTAGTGCAATATTCCTAAATATATATATATATATATATATATATATATATATATATATATATATATATATATATATATATATATATATATATATATATAAATTAAAACTGACTCTGGATATGAGTTCTAGAGGGCCCAGTCCTAACTCATTTGAGTAATTTTTTCTAAATTCAGCCGGGGTCTCCACATTAGTGAATTCTTTTAAGAAAATTCACTAAAACAAACCGGGAAAACGTGCGCCAGTTTTCCTGGCTAACGAGCTTATCCAAGCCACTTACAAAAGGAAGGTACTCAGCAAATTTGATCAGAATGGGCCCATTATCTTTTGAGTTATCGGTGTGATACATACATACATACATACATTTCTGAATATGAGCGCGAACTAGGCCCCTTAGAACCCATATCCAGAGTCTTTAATTTATATATATATATATATATATATATATATATATATATATAAATTAAAGACTCTGGATATGGGTTCTAAGGGGCCTAGTTCGCGCTCATATTCAGAAATGTTTGACATTCAAAAGTCGCGGTCTCCTCATTAGCGAATTTTTTTTAAGAAAATTCACTAAAACAAGCACTTGTGAAGCCACGGGACAATGCTACGACTGTATTAAACGGTTTCACTCAATCAGGGCAAGAACAAACAACCAGATATGCTATTCAAATTGAATTAAGTTTTAAAAGTTTCCATCTATTCTTTATGAAATTATTTTTTACAAATACTCGCAAAAAATTTTTTCAGAATAACAACAATCTGATCAAATAACGGTAAAGTTAAACAAAACTAAAAAAATCATAAAAAGTGAACTCACTAACTAGGTTTAGAACTCGTCGTGTACAGATGTAAGACCGTGTGGCTCTGAACCGAAGGGTACTGGCTTCGATCCCAGGGTTCTCCTTGCACTTTTTCAGTACAAACTTCAACATTAACATCAACCGAGGTTCTGGCATTTATTTGAGCAAGTTGAATGCCTGTATGTTCCGCCCTTCGGAGGGGGCATAGAGCCTCCGGTGCCGTGTCCATGAGATGTTGGGCACGTTAAATATCCAGTAAAATTTTCAGGATCGTGAGGTTTAACTGCTTTCTGGCGTCGGTGATTGGCCATAGTCACGGAAATAGGCCGACGTTAAAGAAACAAAACACACACACACAACTCGTCATGTAGGACTCGGCTATCGGATGTACAAGGCTTAGCGCCGACTCGGCCACGCTCGACATGACAGACTAGGAGGTATATCCAATAGTATCTTAATTGTTTAATGTCTTTTCTATTTACACCTAACAATTCTTATTTACAATGGATTTTTTGCTCATATTTGAGTGACACGAGGGAAAATACCGACTTAGACACAGATCTTGAAGCTCGTTAGTCATTTAGTGTCGTATTTTTTACTCGCGTTCATACTCCTACCATAATTATCAATTTTTACGTTTTAACTTTGTTTCATCAGATTTAATTGATTTTTTCAAATTGAACAGCTCCCTATACGTACAGACTCTAGTTTTGGAAATATTTTTTTGCTTTTTATTTTTTACAGTCTTAATGACAGTTTAGGTGTATAATTTGAATTTTATTTTTTAGGCAAATTTTTTGTAAAAGGTAGTCAATTTTATGAAATAACGCCGCTTCCAAAGAAAGCTTCTTCTAAGAAGGGCCGCAAACAGAATCGCAAAAAGCAGAGATCCGAAATTCTCACATCGACGCCTTTAAAGAAACAGTTAGAAATGGAGTTGAAAAGAAGAGAAAATGAAAGGAAGAAAATGGAAGCAGCATCCAAAAAGAAAAAGGAAAGTCTAAGGTAGTGAAGGCAAAAACAAGAACGGTTAAAAGAAAAATAGTAAAAACTTCAAGCGAGAGTGATGTTAGTGAATCCAACATTTGCAATGACGATGTACTGGACGATGCTGATAATAGCGAAGGTGATGAGATATGTGTTATTTGTCGGGAATATGGTAAAGATGAAGAATGGTATCGTGGCATTTCCTGTGGGCGCTGGGCCCATAAGCTATGCACTGGATATTATACTACTAAAGACTATATTTGTGACAACTGTCCAGGTTTGCAGCATTGAGTATTTACTATAACCCGCATTTTTCTATTTTGTAATAATATCAAGCTGAAGGATCTTTATTTTATTTAGTTGCATGCTACTGAAATCATTGTTTATGTTTTTATACCAAATCTATTGCTTTTGTTACCTTTTGTATAACTTGTTAATATATGTACGGTAATACCCGCGATGGAGGGTAATGCGGCAAGTGAAGCTTTTATGAAATATATATTTTTACATTCCTCGCTTATTATCAATTAATTTAGTTACAGCGGATATCACTACAATAAACATTAGCCTATGCCCACACCAAAATTTTAAAGCTAGATCTTCCCAGGTGTATCTCTAATTAAATTTAATGCTTAGGTGTACGCCAATACCCGCCACTCCCCTTCCTGCAATGATTTACGTGGTAGAAAATGCTTCTTTTTAAATACATAACTGAAAAATTATTCTGGTCGTAAAATGTATTGATATTTAAAACAGAACAACTGGAAAATAATTTAAGGACAAACGCTGAAACAGAACATTATGAGGAACCCACTTTTCAAGATTTAACAAATCCCTTTCCCGGGACAGTAAAACACAATTTTATCTATTTAAGTTCCAGACACGTGATCCACTGCTGTAACAAATTCCCATTGTCTCTTGTAATGTATGCCTTCACCATACTCCGGCAATTCCGTTGTTCATGGAGAGCGTGTCTCTGAAATTTAGGCCGATTAAATAAAGCTGGTTTCCTCTCTAAATTTTCCCATTCTAGTTGGCGAATTCAGTGAGCCGGACATTATTAGTTTGACTTCTTGATTTCAGGGCTCAATTTCGAACATTATTAAAAGTTTCTAAATCAAGCTGTTGTCGCAAATGAGCCGAGTTTTAGTTTTGTTAAAAAATGTTGGATACGTGACACCATTTGAGGCAGTACTTTAAAATTGCTGGGCTTTCAATTTTTGTCAGGATATTATGCTTTATAATTTATTGAATTGAATTTTAAAACATGCTATACAGTTAGGGTAAGACTTGGGTCGTATATTCTTTCATAATTTTTCTCCAAGATCATTTTACGGTTGCCTTAGCAAATTGGCAAACTTTAAATTGAATTATAATAATAACAAATTTTATTCATCAATCAATGTATTGTTAAGTAAAATAATATGACATATGTAATTGAACGAGGAATCCTATGCTAAATTGTAAGGCTAGATGCATGGTCACAACAATTAGAGCTCGTCAGTACGGCATACTAACTGCAGAGAAAATACTCCTATAAAGTAAAACGGCTATGGTAGCCAGCCTTCCAACACTAAGTGAGTGGTGAGACATGAAGCAACGTGCCGCCACCTAATTGCGGATATACAACCAACTAACAATTTAGTACTTGGTTCCGCAACGAGGTGGCAGCACGTTGCTTTGTGTCTTATATCTCACTTAGTTTCGGAAGGCTGGCTACCATAGCCGTATTACTTTATAGGTGTATTTTCGTTGCAATTAGTATGCCGTACTGACGAGCTCTAATTGGAACGAAACCGGTCTACGGTTTTCATTGTGGAGAGAATGCATCTAGCCTTACATACTTTGTCCCTATATTGAGGTAGAAATGGGCCAGGGCTGAAAATTTACTAAATTGTTAGTTGGTTGTATACAGTCTCTATTTTTTAACACTTTGTGTTATTTGAACCTGGCGTGACAACATACTACTTGGTTCCGCAACGAGGTGACGGCACGGTGCTTCGTGTCTTACATCTCACTTAGTGCTATGATAAATTTAAAATTATTTTCAAAGAGGTTCTATCATCTGTACGTAAGATTTCAAAATGGGTGCTACCAGCATCTTCGCTGTCAAATCTGCTTCCCAGTCTTGAAAGAGTCACAGACAGGAATAAACTACGTCGCATAAAAACAAACAAAAATATTTATCAACAAACAAGATAAGCACACCAAAATTAAAACACTCACTCCATCCAATTTTCACTATTTTTCCTTTTATTTTTCTCTCGTATTTCTAGTAAAACTACAAATCTAGTCAAATACATTTATAAAACCTAATAAAAGACAACAGTTTTACGGTATTCTTTTAAATAAACCAATGGCAATATGTTTTGCGGCGGTTTCGCAATTCGCTAGTGTATGAATCTAGCTTTTGTCCAAGACTACAATGAAATCCGGTCGACGCCGCAAGCAAGCAGCTTGTAAACTAGGCTCGATAGCCTTGGACGGTTAACAAACGTAGGTATGTCTAATTTTAAGCGGGAGACTGTACCTGTTTGAGACATACAATATTAAAAATGCAGAAATACGCTTTAAAGTGCTATTTACTAAAAAAATATTAACCAACTAACATGCGAAATTATCGATAATAAAAATGATGGATCTAGTAACTCATATAGCAATACCGTTCTCATTTTGTGAGCAGGTTTTGATACTTGCAAAAAACATCGTCGCACGCTAACATTTAGCGCTTTTGAATTCAAACATTTTCCCGGTATCGGGTAATAAATGGGCCAGGGCTGACAATTTACATAGATGTTAGTTAATTATACACAGTCTCCATCTATGACATTTTGTGTGAACTAGAGCTGTCGTAACGACATACTATCTGGTTCCCGCACCGAGATGGCGTCCCTGTCGTACATTTAACAATGTTTTGAATTCAGACATCTTGCAATCATATTTGTAACTTTTATTATTTAGATTTTAATCCACCATTTATTTAAATAGCATAGCAGTACAGGTAAGGTCATCTCTCTTTGTCCAGCATTGTAGGTATTGCATTACAGGGTCTGAAGCGATGTCTAGGATTATTTTAATTTTAATTTCGAATAACTTTACTTTTCTTTGATTGAAAGACTTGAAACTGGTACACGACGACGACTGTCTATGTTCTTTAAGTTGTAGATTTTCGTTTCAACCTGTGTGAATGCGAGGCTTTTGGGAGTCTTCGAGCATAATTGTTTGGTTCGAGGACTCTGCAGAGGAACCAGGTAAGTACCGTCTAATTGAAGACCGTCACGGCCTTCATTTCGAGGTCGACGAGGTTTGGCGACGGAACCGAGGAAGAGTAGAGCATTTATATATATATATATATATATATATATATATATATATATATATATATATATATATATATATATATATATATATATATATATATATATATATATATATATAATGAAAATTCAGTAAAAATTGCTATATTTTTGAAACAGTTGAATATTTCGATTAGGATAGTTGAGGCTGGTGTACACAGAATTTTACGTACAATATAAATATGTAAAAATATACCGGCTGTTCCATTTAAAATAACAAAGTCCTTAGAGACGATCCCCGGCGAAATTTGGGGATCAGGCAGATTGAGGCCGCGTAATCGAGCTACAATAACCCAACCCACCTTTGTTCTCCGCTCTAAGGAGTAGCCAGATTAAGGCCTTAGAGTTCATGTCCTAAACACATTTCCTTTACCTATGGAATATGGCTCCAAAACAGAAGCCGAAACGTCGAGTTTTAATAAATTCTGTATGTGGTTTAACCCGAGAACCAAGTATGTCTTATATATATATATATATATATATATATATATATATATATATATATATATATATATATATATATATATATATATATATATATATATATGGCAATGGCAAACCATCGAGTGTCATCTAGAAATTGAAACTGACCCCGATTTTGGTTACTAGATATTCTAGTTTAAGCTCATTTGAAAAAATAAATAAAAATTGAAAAGTCGCGAATTAGTTTTTTTTTAGACAGTTCGCTAATAAATACCTATATAATGACCAAACAACACTTTCATAATTTTGTTGTGAAATAAAGATATATATTTTTTTACAGGTATGGAAGATTCTTATATACCAAATGTAGTTAAAAGTGAAAAGGATCCGAGTTCACTAGAGTGGATATTAATTATATCAGATTTCGTTCACGTATAAATGAAAAGCGACTCAGCCAGTTACTTGAAATAGTCAAGCCTGGCAAACCTCTAAGGAAAGTTTGGGAGACTTGAAGAATAATGAGATTGCTGAATCCCTGATAAAATATTGGTACTTGAAGTATGTGACCGACTTATAAACAGTTCATTTAACATTTTATTATAAAGATCTAATAAACAAACATAAGACAGGAATCTGTGAAGTTGGAAAATGTATCAGATGTCGATAGGCGCTATACTAAATACGTATTTATATGTATTGGTTGTTTTGGTGTAACTTTTGACTTAATTAGATGTTGATTACTTTTTTGGGACAACAACAATTGATTTAACAAACGTCACGTGACTACTCCCCCAATAAAAATATTTGTTTTTTCCGTAAGAACTTATAGCTTCAGGATAGTTTGATGTCTAACATTTTTGACAAGTTTCAAATTATCTTTGTCAATGTGGTGATTATTATCCCATATATGTTGTGTCACACATGATTTGTCCACTGTACCATATCGTAAATGTGCGAGATGTTCACGAAATCTGGTGGCTATGTTTCTCCTGGTTTGACCCAGGTATTTAAGATTGCAATCTTTGCAACTAGTCTCATAAATACCGGACATTTCAGTGACTTAATCTTTATCTTTCATATTACCCAACAAATTTTTTAAATTAGTTTTCGTAGGAAACGTCAAATGCAAATCGACTTTCTTAAAATACTTTATAAACCCTTTGTGGCACTTTGACAAAGAAAATTTGAAACTTGTCGATAATGTTAGATATCAAACTATGCTGGATTCTTTAGAAAGTATTTATATATCAAGGTCGATTAAGAACAAAACTCATTGAATCGTGCGGCACCTTTAATTTCAAGCCCTTTATTTTCGCTTTGCATTTGACCACTTGAACACTCCTAATTTGTCTGGCAGAGTAATAAATTATTGTCAATAACTAGGCCTGTCTATACATATACTAATGTCTACGTTTGTCTCGACTTAAAAACCCCCTTTCGTTTTATTTGTATCTAAGAAGTCAATATAAATATTTGTTTTTTATGTAGAATAAAAATCAATATAAATATTGTTTTTATGTAGAATTTTAGTTGAATTATTTATCCGTTGTTAAAGTTAACATTGTGAACTCGGTTTCTTTTTTATAAAAATGATGAACGGATTTTTTGGTGTCTGTTTCGCCAGAGTTCTTGTCAGCTTGCTCCAATATTCACATACTTCACATATTTTCTAGATCAAAAGGAACGTGCAGATTCCTTAAATAACTCGGTACCTTCCTTTTTAAGCACATTAGATAAAAGCTCATAACTTTGTCAGCCAGAAGATTAAAGTCGGTTCACTACACAATAGACAAACGATGGGTCGTCGACGACAATTTTACTTCCTAGTTCGTTTACCTAGACGCGATATAAATACACTGCAGCTTTTAGTTTAATTTTAGAATTTTTCTTCCTCTGAAGACGTTGACATGGTCAACGAAACGATCGTAAGTCTCTGAAATATGTGTTGTGGTGATTTGGGTTCTCCAAGTGTACTTATTAGTGCTCATCACATATTCCAGTTTTCACATAGTTCTACTCTATAGGTTATACCGGTAACCAAATTGATGGCTGCTTGCATTAGAGACATATTTTCTATTAAAAACATTTTTATGAAAATTCACTTCCATAACGCCCATGGTGCGTCCAGACTTTTTATTCTCTATTGTTTTGAATTTGAATGAATGTACAGGGAAAATTTGTCTTAGGTTTGCAGATCGATAAGTTACAACCATTGGAGATGCTTTTAAACAAGCACCTGGCTTTCTCAGTTATTACTAGAGAAGTTTCGTGTAGTAAATGGCTTTTCATTAACTTCCAAAGTGGCAGTGTAATGCATTTAGTTTAACTTGTTTACTAGCTGCAGCCGTGAATGTCGTGATAAATGCCTTAACCCGATTTCACGAGCAATCGCAGGATCTAATAACTTAATTTAATATAAACTCCATATACAGGTGCATAGGATGACATTTGGAAATTTAACGCAATCACCAAATTGATTTAAAGTTCATGTAGTCGTTCTTGTTTCAAGATAAAGTAATAAGTAGGTAACGTCATAAGTAAGCTATTTGTCTATTTAAGCTATAAAAGAACAAGAAAACATATCAAATTTTACTTCCACAGCTTCACAACGTGGGGAATTATCGCATCGGCGACAAAAATTGTAATTTTTTTTTTCGATAAATATATATATATATATATATATATATATATATATATATATATATATATATATATATATATATATATATATATATATATAGTCACGAAATGGCTGAGTCATCGTTAAATAATCTAATTAGTTAACACGGGAATAGATGAATTCAAGCTGCAATTGATTTAATTTAATTTCCTATAAAACATGTGAAAATATTTAATATGTAGTTTCAAGCGCGCGGCGCGACGGCCGATAAAGAAACAGGCAATATAGGGAAATACGATCGCCCAAGCAAAGTCTTCAATATGCACAGCGACGAAAGCGAGGTCAGGTGTGCTGATCGATTAGATCAAGCCCCACGCACATATCGCGGCGCAAGATTGCAGCCGACACTGCTGCACCAGGTACCTACAGCGGAATGCGACCGACCGACCGGGGTCAGGTGGACAATTTAGTTTCTTTTTAGCTGTTGCAGGTAGTCACACCGAGAGTAAAAGTAGCCGCCCAGGTCCCGTTCGTGCAGTTTACTTTCAGCCGTCGCAGAGCCAGTCACGCGGAGAAAAAGCAGCCACCGTCCAGCTCTCGTCTGTAATTAGCGAATTTTTTTAAAAAAAATTCGCTTATGGGGAGATCTGTGTTTATATATATATATATATATATATATATATATATATATATATATATATATATATATATATATATATATATATATATATATATATATATATATATCCGACCGATAACTCAAAAAATAATGGACCGATCTTGATAAAATTTGCAGAGTACCTTCCTTTTGCAAGTGGCTTGGATAAGTTCGTTAGCCAGGAAAATCTGACCAGGTTTTCCCGGAAAATTTTGTGTTTTCTTTATAAAAAAAATCATATCTCCGGAAATAACAAAGTAAGGGCAACCAAATTTGGTACGCGTGTTTGTATTATAAAGAGTTAACTCTGTACCAAAATTTAAGTCCATAGCTTTAAAGACAAAGAAGTTATGGGCAGTTAAAGCAATAAATGTAGGAGTTTTCCTCAAAACGTCAAACTCGCAATATTAAACGTCAAAATTGGCAATGTTTAGGCAAAGAATGTAAAACAAATACCATTTGTGAAAAGAAAATGTTGCAAGAAGAGTGTTCTGCAAACCCTTAAGTTTCAGATTCAACCGTCATTGCGCTTCATTTTACTAAAACGTTTACAGGAAATCCATATCAAATAGACCCTTTCTCTGGTGCTTTGGCTGTCAGTTTAGTTAAGTTTGGTAGCTGTTTGGATATGTATTTGTAGGTTTAGTGAAATTTATGGTTTAACGGCCTATAATTTTTTTAGCTAATTATCGTGGAACAAATTTGTTAATGCATTTTTGCATTTGTTATCGAAATATGATGCGTGTATAAGAAAAAAAAGTGGACGCAGTAAATGCGTTTTGGTAGCGAATTTTCGGTAAATTTGCAGTTAAGCTCCCGAACGCTTTTCAAAACACTGTTTTCAGAAACCTGCCTAGAGCCCCCCCTGGATCCACAAACCCCAAGAAAAATTTGTTGTTCACACTCCCCAAGGAAGTTACGGGACCAGGAGTGAGTAGGGGTGCATAATTTTTTTAGCTAATTTTTTTAGAACAAATTCGTTAATGTAATTTTGCATTTTTTATCGAAATATGATGCGTTTATAAGAAAAAAATGTGGACGCAGTAAGTGCGTTTTGGTAGCGAATTTTCGGTAAATTTGCAGTTTAGCTCCCGAACGCTTTTCAAAACACTGTTTTCAGAAACCTGCCTAGAGCCCCCCCCTGGATCCACAAACCCCAAGAAAAATTTGTTGTTCACACTCCCCAAGGAAGTTACGGGACCAGGAGTGAGTAGGGGTGCATAATTTGTTTAGCTAATTTTTTTAGAACAAATTCGTTAATGTAATTTTGCATTTTTTATCGAAATATGATGCGTTTATAAGAAAAAAATGTGGACGCAGTAAGTGCGTTTTGGTAGCGAATTTTCGGTAAATTTGCAGTTTAGCTCCTGAACGCTTTTCAAAACACTGTTTTCAGAAACCTGCCTAGAGCCCCCCCTGGATCCACAAACCCCAAGAAAAATTTGTTGTTCACACTCCCCAAGGAAGTTACAGGACCAGGAGTGAGTAGGGGTGCATAATTTTTTTAGCTAATTTTTGTAGAACAAATTCGTGAATGCATTTTTCCATTTTTTGTCGAAATATGATGCGTTTGCAAGAAAAAAATCTGGACGCAGTAAGTGCGTTTTGGTAGCAAATTTTCGGTAAATTTGCAGTTTAGCTCCCGAACGTTTTTCAAAAACCTGCAGGTGAGGTCCTAGTAATGTCTCTGAAAACAATTTGTTGAAAAGCGTTCGGGCGCTAATCTGCAAATTTACCAAAGTTTCATTAAATCCTTCAAATTTCAATAACTCAATTTGCTATTAACGTAAGTTTTGTTGGATAGAAAACCAACATTTAAGTTTATTTTCGGAAAATTTTTGTATATTTTCAAACCATAAGTAATTTTGATAAAATATAGTACATTGTTTCTACCAATAGGCTATACCGGTAATCAGATTGATGCCTGCTCGCATTTGCTACTAAAAACATTTTTATGGAAAATCACTTCCATAACACATTTGCTGCATCTAGACTTTTGAAAAATGTTTATATATTTTCAAACAATAAATTTGTTTCAATGAAATATGATACATTGTTTCTACTATATAGGCAACCAAGTTTGATGCCTGCTTTCATCAAAGAAAGACATTTGCTATTAAAAATATTTTAAAGAAAATTCGCTACCATAACGCACCTGCTGCGTCCCGAGATTTTTTTGTATTTTGTTTTATGGGTTTTGTGTTAGCAGCTGTCTCAGTAGGCCGGCCGTGGGAGAGGTGTACGTAACCATTGACAGGTGAACCGGCTACGAGAACAAGCGGCTGTGACCAGTGAAGAACGCTGTCTTTAGCGGGTGATTCGTTTTCTGATTCTTTTAGGTAGGTTGCCATTCCTATAGCAGTACGATAGCCCGGGGCCTGCATGAAAGGGTTTTTCACGGACAGACGTCTCTCTCTGCCGAGAAACACCTTGGCGCGCTTCGTAGCCTTCGTCAGAAGTGATGTTAGAACTCCAGGTGTGGAAAAGGTTTGGAAAGTTGTTGTGTTTATTAGTGGTTATATTTCAGAGAGACGACAGCAGCGGAACTTCGCATAAATAAGTCCATCTTTCGAAATAGCGACTAGCGAACGTTACCGTTTACCTCTGTCGGTGTAACCAGGGCGACCAGGGGAAGCCGGGGCTTGCATTCTGAAGCTGCGGTCTTCCCGAGAGCATAGGGGCACTAGCAAAGCGGCTGGCTACGAGTTGATCTCAACCTAACTAGTCAGGGTCAGATCATCCAAAGTGGTCTCCCGTGGAACAGCCCCTGTGGTCTCGGTGAGAGGCTGCAGTAAGGGTACTTCGGTCTGCGGTAGATTTCCAACAGTGATGGTAATCGAAACAGTCCGGCGATACCCGGCCTCCTGGGGGCATTGTATGGGGGGTGTTTGGTGATTTTTGTCCTACATAAGTGAGGCCTGTCGAGAGTTATGAATGCCTTCTGCCTGGAGTAATGCCCCTCGAGTATATCTGTGTCGCTGTGGACATATCCAAAGCATTCGACCAGGTCTGGCATGCAGCGCCGCTTAATATACTTCCGGCCTATGGCCACCACCAAAACTCTGTACCTGGACAGCAAATTTCCTCTCCAACCGGAGCATTTCTGTTGTCGTGGATGGACACTCCTCTAAACTGTATCCAATTAATGCAGCAGTTCCTCAAGGTTCAGCTTTAGCACCTACTTTGTTTCTTCTCCACATCAATGACCTCCTCTATAGCACATCCAACCCAGTCCACATTTACGCTGACGACAGTACCCTTCACTTAAATATACAATATTCTAAGCCTGTCTCTTTAGCCCAATTAGATGAGGATCGCAGACTCATGGAGGATCTGTATCCGTGGATCTCCAAAAAATATTAGACTGGGGAAGTAGAAATCTTGTACAATTCAACCCCACCAAATCTCAGTCTTGCTTTCTATCTCATAAGAGATACACCAGCCCTAGACCCATCACAATGAACAACCAAGTTATTCAAAGTAATGGGTCCTTTTCACTTGTTGTCATTTCTGTGGATCAAAATCTCAATTGGCACCAACATGTGACATCAATTCCAGAAGCGGCTGCTAAGAAATTAGGTTTCCTCTTCCGGGCTCGCAAATACTTTTCACCACCTAATCCCTATACCTTATATACTTCAAAAATAAGGCCAAACCTCGAATACTGCTCCCACATCTTTCGACAACCACTATCCTGGACTCCATTCATAAGAGAGCTATACGTCTTATCGGTGGCCTTACCCTCACCCAAAGGCTGCCATCCCTTGCCCACCGACGTACCGTTGGTGATCTCTCTCTCTCTCTCTCTCTCTTTAATACATATCTGCACGGGCGCTGCTCAGAGAAGCTTTCTTCCATAGTTCCTCCACCTGCTGCCCCAACAGATCTACCAAGGGAACAGAGTGAATGCACCATTTTACTGTCCAGGTCACCACACATAGAATATCTTGTTATGTCTTCTCTTTTGTCCCGAGGACGTCCAAGTTTTGGAATTTCTTGCCGGCACATGTTTTTCGTTCTCCGAACCTCCAAACCTTCAAGTCCAGAATTAACAAGTTGCCCCTTTCCTCCTTGTCGACACTCACGGTACGATAGTATTTAGGCTGTAAGCCCTCGTGGTGTGTTGAAATAAAAAAAGATTCCGGTACAGTTTTATACGAAGTTTTCCTGATCAGACACGTAGTTGTAGTAAAGCTGTGATATTTTAGTTATTTTTACCGTAATCGCTATTGTTAGTTTTAGAGTATGACCCTCGTACAACACCGATGCCATATTATATTACCTTAAAGGTACACCTAAACAAAACACAGGTAACCACAACAACTGGGATTTGATTGTACCGGTAAAAATGTTCGATACACAAGAGAATAAAGTAGAATGAACCCGATTTCGGTATCTCAAAGACCTAACTTTGTTAGCAAAACGATCACAAATGTTAGACTGTTGAGGTAGATTAAATTAGGTTTTACGGCAGTGTATTTATTTATAAGACATTTTATTTTTTAAAGAATATTTCTCTATATTCTCTTTAGTATGTATGCAGATTCCTAATTCACTACTTCAAACATAAAAATGCATAAACAGGATCAATTTTTATACTTAAGTATTGATATTTAATACATAAATATTCTCAGAGAAACGCGGAAAGAGAGATGAAGAGAAAAGTACCACTATGCTATTATATACCACGTTTTTGGTATGTTGATCTAGTGAGCCGGGTTATTAAGGTAGTATAATGCTGCAAAGCGAACTCATCTCTGGATCAATGAAGATTTAATCTTCCAGTCGCTCTTTTATCAATCTTACATGTACAATACGTATCGCAGTGACCTAGTTTAAAGTCTCTGCAGAGGCGGTTTACTGCTCAATAACCCCTTTACTTGATGACGTCGTCCGGACCAATTTTCTTTATTCACAGTGTAATGGGTTATTTTCGTTAATTGGTACAATATTGTTAAAATTGGATCTAGTTCATTTATTTATTTTCAAAATATAATTACATTGCTTCTTATGAACTTAGGTCATGCTTTCTTACAACATAATATGTTAACTTTCTTAACTACATAATATGTTAACATATTAACAGAGTCACCCAAGCAATCCCCAGGACTGGTATAAAGAGTACGTGACTGATAAATCATAAATATTAGCAGCCGACTTTTAGTGAATTCATCCTAGCAATTACATTTCCTCACATTTGATGGATTTTTGCTATTATTATCTTTACTTATATTTTAAATTTTGTTTGTTATTTCTATTATCCTGTCTTATTTTACTTACACTGCATTAGACCAACACCGTTTAGCTACAGTTGATTGCACCCACAGTTGTAACGATTATGTTTTCCAGCATCGTTACTTTGTTTTTAATTAACATTTAGAAACCCCCAGGTATCGTAAATAATAGAAATAAACCCTATCCGCATTAGATATTTCAAGTTTTGGTTGCACAATTACCTCATGAAAAGTCGCTAAACCTTCCGGCACCATACACCTCTTACTGCCTCTCAAATTGTTACGTTAAAATTCAGGTATCTGAAGGCGATATTATCTTTGCCAGGAGAAATCCTTGAACAAGTCAGAACCCATAGCAATACGGAGGCAAGGAAAATTCCACTAGTAAAGAGACGTTAAGTATTTTTATACAAGAGCTGTGAATTACATAGCTAATATCGTTGCAACTTTTTCTGTATTTTTCCGTATCGATGATGTCACCTAAAAACGACCGTTGGAAGCCGTTCAACAAATATTCCCGAGAAAACCTTGAATTGTAGACGCAAGAAGGTGAGACGTCAGGGAAAAAGGGTTATATCTCAACAGACAAAATGCTACCAACGGAGGAGTTTCTACTGAACGCTTCTCGAGTAAAGACCGCGCTAATTACCGTGGCTTGTAATTATTATCTTAAAATAGGTCATAAAACCCTTTTTGGTTGTCTTTAATATCTGATAACACTTATCAGTGATGCTTTCATGTCTTTTAATTGGATTTTTAATTTAAAGTAACGAAGTATTTAACAGAAAAACGCGAGTTAACAGTGATCCTTTGTTCATGACCCGGTAAATCCCGCAAGTTTATCATAAACAGCTTCCGTTTATTACCGAGCTCTGAATCAATTGGCATTGTAAATTTTACTTTAGCCAATTTACATTTTAATTGCCGAAGTGAGATTCTTATCAATTAATTTCGAACACCGATTTAAAACAGCTGTTCGTTTAGTGTTCGGGGCCGAATTGTCTATCCCACTATTGGAGCAACAAGAAGCACCTGCCCAATAACTGTTTATGAAAAGTACCACTTATTTTCTCCAACCTTCCCTCTCTTATTGGAGTTTGAGAGCCTGTGTTTGGCACTGATGGTTAACTCTGCTTGGAGAGCATCTTCAAACGGTCATCAGGTAACTCCAGGTATCAGGACTTGGTGAGTCGATATAAACTTTATTTCTGTGAACCAGTAGAATTTTTCAAGCAACAATCTAATATTGGAGCCTTTACAACTTGAACTTTCAAAATAACATAATCAAATTAGAACTTCAATAAGGACAACTGTAAATTTCCTGTTTACGCTTTAGAATTTATCAATATTGTTGATTTAAATATATAGTTCTTAAAATTCTAATTAGCAGATTTTGTTTGTAAAATATTTAAACTGTACTTTTTAATATTTTAATTTACAATCATTAAGATACAAAATTTTACATGAATGTATTTCTTAAATGTAGTTTCACTCAAGGAACTGGCCAGTTCAATATTCGGGGATCCCATTTCAAAATTCATTGAAAAATCAACAGAATTGATTGATAAACGTCAAATCATTTGCATATTAATTTTTGTTTGTTTTTGAGCTGAAAAATACAGCGTTTGATTTTTAATACATCTCTAGTATGTAATGTTAACATTATTATGTAACATATAACAATCTTTATATTATTATTTTGTCACATATCATATGTAATGATAATTTCTCTTTTCTTGAAACTATTGCTGTTTGTATGATTTTTATTTGTGTGTGAAACAATGCTTATTTAAAATTTACCAACCATGTTAATTCAATCTTGCTTGCTATTCCAAATTTTATTATATGAATAAATTTAATATTATTGTTAATATTTACATATCTGTTTATTTGAAGCGAAATTCCTCCCCAATATCTCCTTTGTTTTGACGTCAGCACAAATAATTGATTCTAACTATCGATAATCTAGATATCTAAATTTCTATATAACCTGGCACTAGTCTGGAGCGCCCATAAATACAGGACTCCAAGCAGAGCAACACAGAAAAGAGCGTGAGTATCAAACTATATCAAGATCTGTCAACCTCCTAAAACTATTTCTAATCTTAATAATAATAATAATCTGATAGATATTGTAGGGTAGGATTTTATAGGCAATCGTGACCTCACTATTGAGCAGATCTATACCCACTTGAGGTCAATCACCATATATTACGTCTTCAGTTTTTCTCAGTATTTGAGAAAGGTTACACAGTATGGATTTTTGTCTCTTATTGCACATATACTTAATCTACTATACCTATACACTATCTACGTACTAACACTGATTTGCTCTGGTTTAGTGAACTCCTGGTATGCGTCTCACTTTGGTTACATTAAATTTATATAATATATATATATATATATATATATATATATATATATATATATATATATATATATATATATATATACATACAGACGGATATGCATACACTGACTACATATTAACCGTATTGTTAGTTGAGGTTCGATACACTGCTACACTGTGGATCCTGTCTTTTATTCACTATGTAAGTTTTAATACGTTGGACAAACACTGAAGCCGATGGGCTTCCTTAGAGGTGTTTCGGAAATTTGTTGTATGCTCCAATTGCCCGGTGTATGAATCCCTGTAGTCCCTTATTAGTTGTTGCTGCCATCACCTGGAGAAACCGTTGAACACTAAATACTTACGTGGAGAGTACAGCTTATCTGTATTTAGACCGAAATGGCTTTACCAAGTAAAGGCAACAAGAATTAATAAATAAACTGGCTTAAATATTCACTATAGCATCCACTGAGACACATTCGTTCTACAAAGTCGCAAGTTACAAGGTGTTGGTTCGCCTGGTAATTGAACTCATGACACATCGCTTAATAGCCTTTTACCATAATAAAGTACACCACGAGGGCATATTTTGTGCCGGTATTGCATTAAAATTTTAACTTATCTTTTATCGAAATAAATCTCTAGCGATAAAAATCCTCTTCAGTTGCCTCGAACATAAATCTATCGTTCGTGATTATGTCCGGGAGCAACGCTAAGTCCAGGTTATTTAACGGAAATCTCTTGTCAATTTCAGGCTAACCCATAAACTGGACCTAACAGGGCCTGACCCAATTCAAAGCGATGGTTATTTAAGTTAATTCATGCGTATGATGGTAACATTTAACGTCAACGATGTGCAAACTATGCAAACCATGTAAACGGTTACGTCATAAATGATAAGAGGGGTTTTAGTGGCTTTGCGATACACGGTAGTGGAATAAATTTATGTTTGTAATACACGAAAGTATGTGTGAATACGGCTGTAAGTTGGTGTACAAACAACTTGTTTATGTGAATGTCTCGGGATGTTAGAATTTTTTGAAACTCTTCAGTCAAGCAGATAGTTAACAACGTTAGTTGTTGCTAAAAGATTAGGTCAAGTAACATTGTGAAAATTATTGTGTACTAATTAAATTCGATATTTTAAAACATTTTGGTTGTGGTTTGTAATGTAACTTTGTGATGTAAAAAGCTATCTTTGGAGGCGACAATAGAAGTTTTAAGTACACTTGGAGAAACCCAAATCACCACATCGCTTATTTCAGAGACCCTACGATCGTTTCGTGGACAATGTCAACATCTTCAGAGGAAGAAAATTTTCTCTGAAGATGTTGACATTGTCAACGAAACGATCGTAAGGTCTCTGAAATAAGTGTTGTGGTGATTTGGGTTTCTCCAAGTGTACTTATTAGTGCTCATCACAGGTTCCAGTTTTTACATAGTGAATTATGGCTCCCAGGTCAACGGAACTGAATCTATATAGAAAGCTATGTACTAAGATTAGATTTTTAGGTGTTGATATTGCTTTTTTTTTAAATCATGGAAACAGAAGTCGGTTTTTCCTCATTTCATTAATTTCAATGTTGAAATTTCTATTAACACAAAAGTTGGTCAAAAAGTTCTAAAGTGTGCTAAGCAAAAATGGTTAGATTTAGAAAGGCAATATCTTTACTCAAAACGTAGTGAGTCAGAGTTTTTCTTCCTCTGAAGATGTTGACATTGTAAACGAAACGATCCTAAGGTCTCTGAAATAAGTGTTGTGGTGATTTGGGTTTCTCCAAGTGTACTTATTAGTGCTCATCACAGGTTCCAGTTTTCACATAGTCCATAATAGAAGTGTTAGTAAGCAGAAGTAGATAATACCGCCAATTTGTGCTTAAAAGCGCCTCTAGCGAGACCGTTGTGACATTTGACTTGTTTTATGAGTTACTCAATCCGAATATAAATTTTGATAACAGAATGTCGTGACGCAACATTGAAAAAAATGCAGGAACATGGCTTAAAATCTGATTTTTTTTTTGCTTACAACTCGGAAGCTATCAGCTTTTCGTAAATAACCTGTCTATTTAAAATAAAACTATTTATATAATATTTTCTAACATTTTTTCTGTTTAGGTTTTTCTCCAACGAACGATTCGGGTTCAAACGGTAGTTAAAAAGTCTGGACGCAGTAAGTGCGTTATGGAAGTGAATTTTCATTAAAAAAAATTAATAGCAAATATGTCTGTTTAATGCAAGCCGGCATCAATCCGGTTACCAGTATAGCCTATATAGTAGAAACAATGTACCATATTTTATCAAAATAACTTATTGTTTGGGAATGTACAAAAATTGTTCGGAAACAAACTTCAAATGTTTCCGAAAAAACTGGTTTTCTAGTCAACAAACCTTGGGTCAATAGCGAACTGAGTCGTTGAAATTTGAAGCATTGAATCAAAATTCGCTACGCTAACGCACTTACTGCGTCTAGTTTTTTTCTTACAAACATGCATCATATTTCGATAAAAAATGCAATAATATAAAAATTGTAGGTATCACCCACGACTTATGGGCGATAGTCTGTGATTGTCAAAGTAATCTTATAAGATGCAGCTCAAGACACCCTATAATTAACGTATACAACTTTTTCTCGTACCTTGTATAATAACAATTGTATTGAGCTTAACCGTATAAATGCGTCACCCTGTATATATGTAAACAGATAAATATAGCAACTGAAACTAAACCCGGATATGGATTGTAGGGGGCCTAGTTTGTGATTGTTTGAAGAAATCTTTTAAAAATTCAAAAGTCACGGTCTCCTCATTAACGAATTTTTTCTACGAAAATGTGCTAAAAATTATAGACCGTTACACCATAAATTTAACTAACACCACTTTCAAAGCATCAGAAAAAGCGTCTATTTGAAATGAAATTTCTGTAAACATTGTAGTAAAATGAAGGACAATGATGGTTGAAGCTGTAACCGAAGGGTTTGCAGAACACTCTTCTTGCGACATTTTATTTACATAATCCGTATTTGTTTCAGGCTCTTTGCCCAAATGTTGCCAATTTTGACGTTTCAAATCGCGACTTTGACCTTTCGAGGAAAACCCCAAATCTTGAGTTTTCTCGGAAACGTTTTAAGTTTATTTTCGGAAAATTTTTGTACATTTTCAAACAAGTTATGTTGGTAAAATATGGTATATTGTTTCTACAATATAGGTTATACCGGTGACCAAATTGATTCCTGCTTGGATTAAAGAGACATATTTGCTAATAAAAACATTTTTACGAAAATTCGCGTCCATAACGAACTTGCTGCGTCCAGACTTGTAAATTTTAGGGCTGAGTCGCTATTCGCTAGGGGCCTGAAGGTGGAGTGTTGAAATTGGTCATAAAATATGTTTTCCATGACATATTAACGATTTTCAGGGATTTCTGAAAAAAGCAACGTAGAGTAAAATATTTAAGGTGTTTCGATTTAAATGAGCAACTCTGTATCATAAGTGCTGGGGTTAAGTGGAAGAGCAAAGCACACATTTATGTATTGCACTGAACTAGCTGTACTACATTGAACGTTTAAATTTTTTGTAAATGTTGTATTATTTGCTTTTGGTTGTAGTGCAAATAAAGACTTATTATTTTTATTCTTACTAATCCTAATAACTTGATAGTCCACACTAGTTTGAACTTATAATTGAAGAAAATCATATTATTATTTGATTTGTCGTGGTTGAGGATAGGTAAACTTTAGTTTTCTCTATCTGACTGTGTTGCAAAGCCAAATCCAAGCTATTTTTAAGCTAAAGGAGTTTAAATCGTGTAAGCGACTTCGCTTAGAATGCTAAAAACCCCAAGAGCAAGTGAAACAGGTCATAGAAAACCCAGCCAAACCAATTTTACCTACAAAAATATAGACATTTGGAAGGAACAGGATTTGATGTGTAAAACTTAAACAGATAGGGGCCACCTGACCCAGCATGGCCTAATATTGCAGTGGTGGGACTGAAATAGCCCACTCGCCATGAAAACTAACTTTACCTACTTTAACACATTAGTGCATATAATGATAAAAATTTGGATTATTTGTTTTTTTCAGTTTCATTAGTCAAGTATGCCTGTAAATAGCTTGCTTCAATGAGTATAACAAATAATTTTTATTTAGTTTTTTTCTATAGTAGGCGTCCGTTTTATCGGACGCTATGCAATAGGGACTCAAAGGTAAGTTTCAATTTTATGTAATAAAGATTTAATCAAATAAGCCAGTTATGTACATATTATTGAAAACTATTTTGTATGGTATCTAACAAAGCCTTCTTTTGGGCAAAGCCCTACATTACACTTAATACAAATGAATTTACTTTTTCTAGTACACTGTTTGCATCTCCTATCTGTTTCTACATATTGAATCAGATGTCCAACATTATCATACCTCATATCATCGGTTACGGTGGATGGTCTGGTGCATAACAGCCTTGTCCATATGTTGTCAGAAATGACAATGCTAAATACATTCTAAACTTCAATAGGCTAGTACAGTTTGCATCATCTGGTTTGATCTTTCTCATAAGAAGCCATCCATTTACTACTGATGCATTAAGTAAATTACAAAAAATAAGCCAATACCTTTTTTTTTTGGTCTCATTTGTGATTTATAACCAGCAATAAGCATATCTAGCATATCTACCGATCCCATTCCTTTGTTATAATTAGATATTATTTTTGGCTGAGGTGCACTCTTTTTCCCCTTCTTCTCTCTGCACCATCTAGTTGTGTTCGTTACCAAATTAAATTCAAAATTGGATGCTACTGTAACAATCTTATTATCTTTTCATTGTACCAGTGATAGATGCCCATTTGACATGAAACTATAGGCTCCCCTTTTTTCTTTTGACCAATATTTTTTATCAGGAAATGGACAACCTTCTATCATATGCTGTCTAAGGGTACCTGTAGCGCAAAAATTCTTTTTGGAAATATGTTCTAACAAAGGAATGCTAGTAAAGTAGTTATCAAAATAAAGTTTGTATCCTTTATTTGACTAAATTCTAGCTTTTTCTCACGAACTCAGTAACAACATCACCTCATAAGCCATATGTTCTTGCGATATCCGATTTGCCAGTGTATATATCAAATGCTACTAGGTATCCATTACTCGTAAACAAGGCCCAATTCTTAAAACCAAATCTTGTTGTCTTGCCTTTTATGCAATGCTTGGCGTAGTGTTTTGCGTAATATGAAATCATGCTCTCGTCTATAGACAAATGTTCTTCTAAACCACCATGCTCCTGGAAATTATTGTTGAGTTTCTATATCAGGGGTCGGAGCTTAGACAATCTGTAATTATCACGACCTATGTTATTGTTGAAACGGATACATTGAAGTATGAGCCCGAACCTATTCAAGCGCATGCTGTTCTGCAGAATATGTGGAATGTCATCACTTTTGTGCCAATACCTTCGCTTATTTGGGTATTTTGCATACTCAGACAACAAGAATGCCCCTAACATTACATAAATCTTACTTTGTGTAACATTCAGAAGAGTATTTTTCTGTTGTGCATAACTGTTGGTTTGAACAACAATCCCTTTAATGAGGATCTCGTCAAAAAATAATTTGAAGAAATCTACTGGCGTTTCAGCATTCTATGCTTTTGCTGAAGGACACCTTGCAACACAATCCAAAGTCACTGAAGAAAAGTCTGGAGCTTGTTCTCTCCACTGATGCTTGCGACGTTTTTTAGATACGCTTGTGGAACTTGGCATAGAAGACTGCATTTTAGTTCGCAAAACTGCTAATGCAATATCATATTCTTAGTCAGATACATGGACCTCTGACTCTTGATCCCGTACAGTCCTAATTTGAAAATTGTCCAAGGAAATATCGCATTCTTCATTGGACTCTCTATCAGAGAAACCAAGTTCACATCCCTGGCGCAATATACCACCTGATAAGTGATTTATATTGGCTGAGTTTTGATCATCAGAAATGTCGCTATCTTCTTCTGTCTCAGCCCCTCTGTCTTCATGCGGTTGTATGTAAATAGATGCACCTGAGAATATGCCATCATCAGTCTCTATCAGTTTTAATAATCCATGAAGAGATAATCTAGAAACGAGAAAAACATTGAAATTACTACATGAAGCGCTACCTTGCATAACGTCCGTTATAGCGGACGCCTGAGAAATTGCAATATTGCAGTTCAACTTTCACACTTTTACATAAATCTATCATACAAGAGTAACTCTGAATATATTATCATCCCTTTCACAATGACAAAGTATAATCACCTTCACGAATAAAAAAATAATTAATATACTTTCCCTCCATTTTCAGTACTGTATAAACTGGGATCAATTTCTAAGTAAAATAACAAAATCACTACCACTCACAATACATTCAACGCTATATTTAGCATTCCTAGTATGTCTGGAAGACACGTGATTGACTACCGCCCCCTCTACTTGGCATTGGTACAGCAGAAGCGTTAAAATTGCAACGTCCGTTTAAACGGACAGTAGTACGCACTGTACGCAGACGACACTACCATCCTCAGCAGCTCCACTCGGCCGAGGATAATAGCCGAACAACTTCAGATCGCCGTAGTCGAGCTGCAATCATGGTATAGGAAATCCCTTCTAGCCATAAACCCAGATAAATGTTCAGCTGTCCTATTTTCCAAGAGGAGACACACACCTCACGAACACGTTTCATTAGACAACCGTCTAATCCCCTGGCAAGATTCCGCCAAATACCTCGGGGCTTACCTCGAAAAACACTTAACATGGCGCACCCATGTCGATCACGCTCGAAAGAAAGCCTTGATGTTCATTTCGAAGCTGTTCCCACTTCTAAATAGAAATTCCAAATTGTCCATGAATAATAAGTTGCTCATGTACAAAGTCATTATCCGGCCAGCCTTGACCTATGCATCACCTGCATGGGCCACCGCGGCCGCGACACACATCAAGACTCTTCAAATTATCCAGAATAAAATTCTGAGAATGGTTACCGGAGCGCCATGGTTTGTCCGAAACAGTCAGATTCACTCTGATCTGGAAATCCCTTCGATACTTGAATTTATAACTCAACTATCCACAACCCAGTTCGCAAAAGCCGCTTCTCACCCAAATGCTCTTCTCCGTAGTGCCACCGACTACGACGAGCAACTACCACACAAGCATAAACGTCCAAAGCTTATACTTACCCGCTAACGCTCCCGCGGCAAAAACAGAATGGAAACATTCATACCCTAAAATGTCATTGTGTGTAATTCTTTCCGACGGAGGTATGGACTAAGGTCCGGTACTCCCAGGGAGGGGGTTTTAGTGAGTACAGTCTCACAGTACCTCGATATCCCACGGAACCTATGGGGCTTTGAATGGGGTCTGCATGAGCATTTCCTCCTCCTGCATCATGAAAAAAAAACGGACAGTAGTTTAGACGTTACTATATTTGGCATTCCTAGTATATCTGGAAGACACGTGATTGACTACCGCCCCTCTACTTGGCATTGGTACAGCAGAACCGTTTAAATTGCAACGTTAATTTGTGCCCTATATTTTCATGAAAAGTCCATCAGAACTTTGTCAGTAGTTTAAACGTGATGCGTGCACAAACACCCACACAAGCAACAAAAAAATGCTTAAAATAACCTTAATGCAGTGTATCACTTTTCCTCCACCCCCAGACACCGAAAGCTTTCAGTTCTGTTATGTGTATAGATTTATTTTTGGAATTTAAACGCCGTGTGTAATAATTTAAACTTTTCTGCTGGAAATACATTTCAGAATGGCGTTTAAAACTGCTGCCTACAAAACAATATTCTGTCAATAACACTCTACGACAAAATTTGACTAATCTTGCTCTCGTTTCGCTCAAATATCAGACGTGAAGTAGCAAAGCCATTATCACCTTCTCTTTTATAGAACGTTGGGACAGAATTCCCCGAATCTATTGACGAACATACAAATAGTGCGTTCCCATTGAAAAGCTGAATTCGGTTTTACACAAGAGACTCATAATATGAAAAACGCTTAAATGTGATTTTTGTAGGGTATTTTATCATCCTCTTGCCGGGTGTTCACTTTAAATTATAAAACAAGAAAAAGAGGATCTCTGTTTTAAACTATCAGATTTATTTACCATTTAACATGTCATATATTCTTCAAAAATCTAAGTGAACAATATTTTTACTACAGAGCCTAAAATGTAGAAAAAATGTTGTAGAATCTTAATACAGCGGCTTGTTTAAAGCGCCTTTTCGTTACCATCAACATTAAAGTCTAAAGAAACGCCGCTTTGTCGTTTTAACTGTAGATAGATAGATTACATTGTGAGTGGGCTGTTTCAGTCCCTCCACCGCGACCTTAGGTCTATTGTGGCTCACGTCTAATTATTTAGATTTCAACCATCAATTCCAGCTCCCTGAGGGAGTCGATCTTTTCTTGGGGGTGAGAGTTTGTTTGGCAGGTGTACTGCTATCTGAGTAAAGTCGCTTGCCCGTTTCGAAGCTCAAAGAGAGATAACCTCTCTCCGAGTTTGTCTGGACCCGACATCGGTCAGTGTTTGCCTCGAGGCGTTATCATGAAGTCCCGCTCTCGAGCAGCATCTAATCTCCACCCCTAGTTATCTCAGCTCCCCTCAGGCTCTTCCAAACCTGACACCTAACAGTGTTAAGACTCGAGGCAACATCCCATCGAGTCCCGCTCCCGAGCATCACCCCAGCGAGGCTGTCCGTCCGTTTCGTAGCACACAGTATGGGCTCCAAACACCGGGTGTTTACCACTCATCAGAGATCAGAGCCGCCCGGGACGTCTGGACACACGCCACACGCCAGGGCTCAATCCAGGGCGGTATCATCTAGAACCCCGCTCCCGAGTAACAACAAGCGAGGCCAATTGTTAGTCTCTAAGGCCACAGTGGAGGCGCCAAACTCCGGCTGCATATCACTCCCCAGAGATGTCTGCCTCCCCCCCAGCCTCACCTGCACCAGACCCCCGCCAGTGCTCATTGACTTGAGGCGGTATCATGAAGTCGCGCCCTCGAGTAGCATCCAGGCAGGGTCGTTAGCCTGTACCGATGCTCACAGAGTAGGCCCAAGTCTCCAAGTGCAATCCACCCCTAGAGAACCCAGCCACCTCCGGGTTTGTCCAGGTCCAATACCTGCCAGCGTTAGCTTAAATTTCACCCAACAAATCGAACCTTCGACAGGAGACGACACCTGCGAGGTGAAACTCTGTTTGACGTTTGTACTGCCATCTGAGCGAAGTCGCTTGCCTGTCTCAAAGCTCAAAGAGAGACAACCTCTCTCCGAGTTCGTCTGGACCAGACATCCGTCAGTGTTTGACTCGGTGCAGTATCATGAATTCCTGCATCCGAGCGAGGTCGTTTGTCCGTTTCGAAGCTCGCAGAAGAGGCCTCAATCCTTAGTTTTATTCCACCCCTAAAGATCTCAGCTCTCCTCCGGGTTCGTCTAGACCCGACACCTACCAGTGCTAAACTCAAGGCGACATCCCATCGAGCCCCGCTCCCGACCATCGCACAAGCGAGGCCGTCCGTCCGTTCCGAAGCACACAGTGGGGACCCAAACTCCTGGTGTTTACCACTCATCAGAGTTGTCAACCCCTCCGGGTCGTCTAGACACACGACACCCGCCAGCACTGAACCCAAGGCGGCACCTATCCGGAACCCCACTCCCGAGTAACAACCAAGCGCGGGCAACCATTCATTTATAAGCCCAGAGTGGAGGCCTCAAAATCCGAATGTACATCACTCCGCAGAGATCCAGGCCTCCAGGCCCACATGGACAAAACCCCCGCCAGTGTTTGATTCTAATTAGTCGCCTTTTACGACAGGCAGGAGTTACCTTGGGCCTATTCTTTTAGTTAGTCTCCGGACCCACAGGGGTAACTGTAACTCTTTTTCCAGCAGTCGTTTCCATTTCTTTGTAGCTTCTGCACTTCATGAATTAAACTAGGTTATCCAAAAGTTTTCTTTTCGTCTACGTCTTCCCTTCTTTCAAATATATATGGTTCTTCAACTGAGAATAGATGCAAATTTTTGATGCACAAGCAGTGGCGTCCCTGGTTATTTTAAAACAAAATTGTATTAGACTGTTTTAGAGAGCATCACATCAGAAGTGTTTGCACATAAATATAAAAAAGTCAATATCGAACAAGAACATATACTTAGTATTTACAAATCAAAACAAGAAACATACGCTTGCAATAAAAATAAAATAAGCATTTAACAACGCAACAAATCGCTATGTCCGCATTCTTTCTGAGGCAAAACACGCGTTTAATAACCACATCAAAAACAAAGTTCTCTCAAGCTCCAACGGCAGCAAACCCTTCTGGACTCTTTCTAATTCTATTGGGAATAATTTCTGCAAGAGCACGTTCCAACCTCTTTTTCGGGGGATAAAATGTCTTCTACTGACCTGGGCAAGGCTGAACTTTTTGCCTCGTTTCTCGCCGGAAATTCTACTCTCATCCCACCTCCAAATGATTAACCACCAACAGTCCCCAATGGCGCGCATCAAATGACGGGTATAATTTTCAAAACTAAAAAGGTACGAAAGATGCTCTCTTCTCTTAATATAAGGAAAGGCTCTGGCCTTGACGAGATCCCGGCAATTGTTCTCAAAAAATGCGCACCGGAACTTGCTCCTGTCCTGACTCGTCTGTTTCAGAAATCTTACAATAGAGGCATACTCCCTAGTAACCGGAAAACTGCTCGAGTACAACCCGTCCACAAGAAAGGATCCAAAGCACTTTCTAGCAACTATAGGCCTATTTCTCTCCTTTCAGCCGTCTCTGAAGTCATGGAAAAGTATATAAACACCGAATTACTAAAATTTCTTGAGAAACACAGTCTAATCCACGACAGGGAGTATGCGTCAGCGCAGATCAACTGCCGACCTCCTTTCCTTTGTCACCCATTCTTGGAACAAGTGTATGGAACTACACGGTGAATCCCAGATTGTCGCTCTAGACATATCCAAAGCATTCGACCAGGTCTGGTATGAAGCGCTGCTTAATATATTTCCGGCCTATGGCCTACCACCAAAACTCTGTACCTGGACAGCAAATTTCCTCTCCAACCAGAGCATTTTTCTTGTCGTGGATGGCCATTCCTCTAAACTATATCCAATTAATGTAGGAGTTCCTCAAGGTTCAGATTTAGCCCATACTTTGTTTCTTCTCCACATCAATGACATCATCTCTAGCACATGCATACCAGTTCACAGCTACGCGGACGAATGCACCCTCTACTGAAATATACAATATTCTAAGCCTGTCTCTTTAGCCCAATTAGATGAGGATCGCAGAATCATGGTGGGTTCGGTTTCTGTGGATCTCCAAAAAATACTAGACTGGGGAAGTAGAAATCTTGTACAATTCAACCCCATCAAATTAGAGTCTTGCTTTCTTTTTCATAAGAGATACACCGGCCCTAGACCCATCACAATGAACAAACAAGTTATTCAAAATTATGAGTCCTTTTCACTTGTTGGAATTTCTGTGGATGCTCAGAGGAACTTTCTTCCATAGTTCCTCCACTTGCTGCCCCCAACCAGGGAAACAGAACTCTCCAGGTCACCAGACATAGGACAGCTTGTTATGCCTCCTCTTTTGTTCCGAGGACTTCCACGTTGTGGAATTCTTTGCCGGCACAAGTATTTCCTTCTCCTCCGAACCTCCAAACATTCAAGTCCAGAATTAATAAGTTGCCTCTTTCCTCCTTGTCGACACCCACAAAACGATAGTATTTAGGCTGTAAGCCCTCGTGGTGTGTTGTTGAAATAAAAAAATTAAAAAGATGTTTAAATAATCTTCCGTCAGCCGTTAAACAATATCCTACAGGGCTGTAAAATTTAGATATAACATTGTTCAATTGGTATTGTCTAACTCTATCGCTTTCTGCCGAAATTGCGTTTTTAAGTTACTTACTTACCTTGGATATGTGTTCTAGGGGCCCACGCTCATTTGAGGAAATTTGTTTAAAATTCATAAGTCGCCATCTCCTCATTAGTGAACTTTTTAAAGGAACATTCACTAAGATCCAAATTTAGTGATACTTGACCTTTTCCATTAATTTTGTAATTTATTCGGATTGTGTAAAATTTAGTCATTTGAATCAATGTTATGTTATTGTTATTATTAAATAACGTGTTATATGCGGTCGCATACCCTTATTTCAACGCGTACACAGTTACCAACATTATAACCATGTTAAATTTACAAATGTATGTCCCATGTCTATCCCTCTACGAAAGGACTTGGTTGCTAATTCTGCGTGCGTGACAAGATTCACATAATAGCACATATTATATCATGTTTCGGTTCCCTGTTCCTGTAGGATATCGTTAGAAATCCCTAGCGGCCGATATAACATAATATATCTTATAATCCAATATTATCCTTCGTTTACCCTGTCACACGAAACCCATCATGCGTGGATGCCTTACCGTCTTAGGATCTGTCTACATTTGTGACATGAAATGTTAATATATTCTATGTTCTATTTTATGTGGTGGGGAGATACGGCTGGTACTGCCGTTAACACGGAATTGGCTAAATATCAATTTATACAGGGTGTTGCAAAAAAGATGTGCCATCGTTTTCCAGTTACGTAAGTTGCTGAGCGTCTGTTAAAAGTTACCTCCGGATATTTTGTATATTTTGATCTCTTTTATGAGACAAATGAAATTATGTTTTGTTATGTGGTTTATTGCATTTTCTCAAAGATGTTTAAGATCCTCAATCTAGGTTATTTACTAGTTAAAAGTACCTGAATCAGACGACAGCAAGTGTTGAAAATGGACACTTGCAGCTTGATTACAAACCCTCAATCGTCGGTGCAAACATATTCTTACTCCGGCACAAATGCGAGGATTTTGCCGAACTCTTAGAAATGCAAATTGTATGCGTTGTAAAAGTTCTTCAAATGTTTGTAGTGGTGTCTTGTAAACATGCCCGTTTATGTATCTTCACAGATAAAAATCTAAAGCAATCAAATCAGGGAATCTTGGTGGCCACGATACTACACCACCACGACCAATCCATCGATAATCGTATGTTTCCGAGAGGTACTACCTAACATCAACCTAAAATACGCCGGTGCGCCATCGTGATGGAATCACATTCTATTTCTTACTAATATAGGTAATAGATCATTTATCAGAAAATTTCAATATGACACATGGTTCTGTCTACGTGGCAGAATAATTGAACCAATAATTTCATTTCCCATATTACCAACCCAAACATTTACAGAAAACTGATACTGCGAGCTTGCTATTATTAGTAAATAAGAATTTTCCTCCAACCAGTTATGCAGGTTATGAACATTTATAATTCTCTTCCTTGTAAATGATGCTTCGTCCATGAAGAAAACGACTAGATAATTGCTGCTCGTTTTCCAACTTCTTTAAAATCCACTGACAAAAGTCTTGTCTAGGCCCATAATATCTTGGTAAAAGTTCTTAAACACGAGTGTAGTGGTATAGACTTTATCGTTGCTCTTGTCAGATTCTGTGTACAGGAGATGCGGAAATAAGTCTTACTTCGTTAGAAACGATCCTGGTACGTGGTACGTTCTACTGTAGTGAGAACTGACTCTTCAACTTGAAAAATTCCTCGGTATCTTCTGCGTCCAAAATTAGATTTTAAAGGTTTTAAGGCGTTTTCCCCTAAATGACTACATATATGTTCAAAAATATTTGTGCTGTACGCTATTCGTCCGGAAAACCTGTCATTTTAAATTCTCACTGCTTTTCTTCCATTTTGTCTCACTTCACCATAAACTAATAACATATCAATTAATTCGGCCAGGGCGTAATTAAAAAAATGTCATTTTAAAGCAATAAACAGCATCTATCACTTTGACAAGGAAATGACAAAAACAACCAGATTTTTTTTTATTCAGCCCATATTTAGTAGCAATAATTGCAGATTATGTAAAAAAATTCGCTAATAGAGAGGGATTGAAATTTTCTTCAAGTGAACGCGAATTTGGGCCTCTAGAATCCGAAACCAAAAACCGTTTGAATTTTTATCTAGGCTCCCTAGAATCCAGATCCGGGTTTACTTTTAGTTTATCTGTTTACATACATATATACAGTGTGACGGATTTCCACAGTAAAGCTCAATATAATTGTTGTATAATACAAGATACAAGACAAAATTGTATACGTTAATTATAGGGTGTCTTTAGCTTCATCTTATAAAAATAATCTGACAATCACAGGGGGTCGTTGGTGATCCCTACAGTGTTTTTTTTGAACCCTTATATTATTCAATGTTTGCATTTTTTATCAATATATGATGCATCTTTGTAAGAAAAAATTTGAGGGGCAGTAAATGCATTTTGGTAGCGAATTTTCATTAAATCCTTTAAATTTCAATAACTCAATTCACTACTAACCTAAGGCTCGTTGGCAGGAAACAAGTTTTCTCGGAAATATTTTAAGTTTATTTTCGGAAAACTTTGGTACATTTTCAAACAATAAGTTTGTTTGACAAAATATGCTACATTAATTCTACTATATAGGCTATACCGGTAACCAGATTCATGCCTGCTTGAATTAGAGAGACATATTTAATACTAAAAACATTTTCATGAAAATTCACTTCCATAACGCACTTTCTGCGTCCAGACTTTTTATTCAGTTCGTTTCGGCCTACATTTAAATGTTTTATGATTCAAGTTATTACAAAAAAATGTTTTTCAAGGAATCGACTCTAATGCCTGAGAGTTGCTAGACCTTCTTCCTTACAAATCTCTAATAAGAACCTGATAGGTGTAAAGTACAGTTGGAGAACCGAAATCAACAGAACGCATCTTTTTATATACCTGACGATTGTTTCATTTACAAGGTTAGCGTCATCAGAGGGTGAAAAATTCAATTCATTCAATTCATGAATTCGTCATACTCTGATGACGCTAACCTTGTTAGTAAAAAATCGTCAGGTCTTTAAAAAGATGTGTTGTGGTGATTTGGGTCCTTCAAGTGTACTTATCAGTGCTCATCACAGGTTCCAATGTTCACTTAGTGAACTAGTAGGTGTTTTCGCAAATTGACGTTATTTTTTCAACTAATTTATTAATTGTTGCTTTTTATGAGTTAAGATTTGAATCCGTAGTGAGCACTATTAAGTACACTTTGGAGAACCCAATCATCCCCCTGATGATGCTAACTTTGTTATCGAAATGATTGTCAGGTCTGAAACCTGTAATGTAATGAATTGGGTTCTCTAACTTGTACTCGTTGTTGTTTCCTAACAATTTTTTATAAATATAATTTACTCTATGGAAACCAGCATTTGAAAACTAAAACCACATACAGGGTAGTTCCGGAGGAATAGGATGTATTTCAGGGGTAGATTCATGGGGCCAAAGTGAGAAAAAAAAACATAAGTTATAGTTCAAATAAAAAAAATATATTGGTTTTTATTTTATCGATGTTCAAAAGGAACATAAAAAAAATCGGGACGCACCAAGTGCGTTATGGCAGCAAACTCTCATTAAATGTTTCAAATTAGAATAACTGAATTTGCTATAAACATAGAAATGTGAATTTTGGGTGTATTAAGGTCTTTTCGGGGCAACATGCTCACCGACTCTCATTAAATTAACTCTGCTATTTTTTGAGATACTTTTTTTTTGCAGAAAAATCAATTTATTTTAACAATAACTAATATTTTTGAAATATTGCTCGAATACATATATATATATATATATATATATATATATATATATATATATATATATATATATATATATATATATATATATATATATATATATATATATATATAATACTAATCAAGTCAAGTTTGCTTTTGAGGGCGACAACTTTTGCCACAAAAAGTATGCCCAAACTTTAACGTCCTGAAGGAGGTGTCATGCCTCAGATTTTTATACACTGCTTTTTATTTTTCAAATTCGGTCTATTGGTTTAGAAGATATGGATTTTTGAAATATGACATGCATTTTCCGAGAAATTCTTAATGCTTGAGTTGTGTCTCACCAGCGCCCTAGTCGCGAATTCCTTCTTTGCGAATTTTTTCCACGAAAATTTGCTAAAAATTATAGACCGTTAAACCATAAACTTAACTAAACCTACAGCCAAAGCATCAGAGAAAGGGTCTATTTTAAATTATTTTTCTGGAAACATTTAAGTTAAAAGCAGGACAACGACGGTTGAAGCTGAAACATAAGGCTTTGCCGAACACTCTTCCTGCGACATTTTCTTTACATGATCCGTATTTGCTTCAGGTTCTTTGCCTAAATGTTGCAAATCTTGACGTCTCAAATCACGAGTTTGATGTTTTGAGGGAAACCGCATGTTTTTTCTTTAAATACCTAAAACTTGTTTGCCTTTTACCATACATAACTAAGTTTTAGTAAGTGAGTTACTATTTATAATACAAACTTGTCCTTTTTTCTGGCGAACAAACTTATCCAAGCCACTTGCAAAAGGAAGGTACTCACCAAATTTGATCAAAATTAGCCTATTATTTTTTGAGTTATCGGTGATATATATATATATATATATATATATATATATATATATATATATATATATATATATATATATATTGATTAGAGTTTTACTTTGAGAACTGGCTCATTCAGTCACTATCAATCTTTAAAATGAACACTGACCTTGCTTTCCACAATGGCAAAACCTGTCTTAAGAATGTTGCTCTAACAAGATCTTTAACTTTTTTCTTTTTTCTTCTTTTATCTCCCTATACACTTGCTGTTTACTAAAAATATATACTAAAATTAAAACTTACACACATATCCACCCACAAACGTACGCGAACCCATATACACTCATGTATACGCACCCACGTCAATAGGCTTTATACGCCCAGTACTTAACACTAGGTGCAGGACAGAAAATGCACATTATTTCTTCATGTGCACATACACACACATACATATGCATGCACACATCTACGCTTCAAGTTGTTGCAGGAGAAACACTGGGACACTTTTCACACCAATGGAGCCTGTTATGGTGACTTTTTAACGCACTGGGAAGGCTGCGGTCAAAAGAGGTTAACACAAGGAAATACACAAAGGAACTTACTTTTATATCTATGACTATACGTTAATCTGCTTATTTTATTTAGTATCCCTTAAAACAATAAAGTATATTGCCACTGGTATAATATTTATTGGAACAGTCCAATTTTCAGAATATCATCTTTTTACTAAGAGCTATATAAACCTAGCTAACTGCAAGTCATATATATATATATATATATATATATATATATATATATATATATATATATATATATATATATATATATATATATATATATATATATATATATATGTATATATAAATCTAAACTGACCCCGGATATGGGTTCTAAGGGTTCTAGGTTGCGCTCAGTTGAGAAAATTTTTTCAAAATTCAAAAGTCGGGATCTCCTCATTAGTTAATTTTTTAAAGAAAATGCACTAAAGCATGATTTCTACTCAAAAGTCATTTGATATTTTGTCTATCAATAATGTAAACTTAACTACATTTTAAAATACTCAATACCGGCGGCTGGTGGGTTTCATTTCTATATTGGTATTGCTGGTATTAGAAAATCTCATAATATAATGCGTGTCCAGACTGTTCAGAACTGATTACGAGGCATACGACAAAAGAGATTACAGTTCAGAGGGTAGGTTTATCTATCTGAAAGAGAACAGGTACAAGCTCACAATATTCCCAGGGCTATATTAATTAACAGTAAAATATTATACGTACCTTACCTTTAAAACTTCCTGCCTACAACGTAGGCGAGCAAATGTTAATTAAATTAGTCAATAATATATTTTTTGTTGAAGTCTCAATTCAAAAAGTTTCCGTAACTTATTTTTAGTCGCTTTGTCAAATAAGTACACTTGGAGAGCCCAAATCACCACAACACATTTTAAAAAGACCTGACGATCGTTTCACTAACCAAGTTAGCGTCATCAGAGGATGAAACATTCTGAATGTTAGAATGTTTCATCCTCTGATGACGCTAACTTGGTTAGTGAAACGATCGTCAGGTCTTTTTAAAATGTGTTGTGGTGATTTGGGCTCTCCAAGTGTACTTATCAGTGCTCATCACAGGTTCCAATCTTCACTTAGCTTTGTCAAATATTAAAAGCATTGTTGACCGAGAAAAATTTTATGCAAACCAAAAAAATATATAGATATTTTTTAACAAGTAGACACTCGAACTCAACCTGACCTTCTCTGTTTCCAAAAGAAACTTGATTCGAAAATATACTTACTGGTTCGCCATTTCTTCCAAGGGCATTCAATAGTGAACGATCTTCTCAGGTGGTCACCCATCCAAGTAGTTACGGTCTGACGGTGCCCGATGTTGCTCGACTTCGCTCGTATGGATCTTGCCATGTCATTTATCGACAGGCTTGCAAAAAAGGATATAAACTCGATATCATGTCTGTTCTTTTTTGTTTGCAAGTGTTGACATAAATAGTATAAATAATAGTGTATATGTATATGTATCACACCAATAACTCAAAAAAATATAGGCGGATTTTGATCAAATTTGGTTAGTATCTTCCTTTTGCAAGTGGCTTGGATAAGTTTATTAGCCAGGAAAATCTAATCAGTTAAAATAGATTAAATATTGCTTTGTTTTAATTAGTCTGTCGGATTCGCCGGTCCGTGCCAATTCTGAACTGAGCTTTAATATATCGAATTTCAACCACCGCACAAGTCCACCAATTTATCTACTAACCCATCAGATTACGTGACTAGGTACTTAGGAGATCCCGACTTTTGAATTTTGGAAAAAAATTTCTAATGAGCGTAAACTAGGAGCCCTAGCACACATATCCGGGGCCAGTTTTAATTTTTATATGTTTATGTATATATATATATATATATATATATATATATATATATATATATATATATATATATATATATATATATATATATATATATATATATATATATATATATATATATATATATATGTATGTATGTATGTATGTATCTATCGCAATAATAACTCAAAAAATAATGGGCCAATTTTGATTAAATTTGGTGAGGGTACTCCTTCTGTAAGTCGCTTGGACAAGTTCGTTAGCCAGAACAACCGGCCCAAGTTTTCCCGGCAAATTTTGTGTTTTCTTTCGGGAAAAAAATTTTTTTCTGAAAATAAGTAAGGGTAACCAAATTTGGTACAGGTGTATTATAAATAGTTACACACGTACCATAATTTAGGTCTGTTAGTTAAAAGACAAAAAGGTTATAGGCATTTAAAGAAAACAAAATTCAGGTTTTTCTCTAAAGTCGCGATTTGAAACGTCAAAATTCGTAATATTTAGGCAAAGAACCTGAGACAAATACGGGTTAGTTCAAGAAAATGTCACAAGAAAAGTGTTCTGCAAACCCCTAAGTTTCGGGTTCAATCGTCATTGTCCTTCATTTTACTGAAATATTTACAGAAAATTCATATCAAATAGACGCTTTCTCTGATGATTTAGCTATAGGTTTAGTTAAGTTGATGTTTTGGCTGTAGATTTTGTTAGGTGTTTGGTTTAACGGTCTACCATTTTCAACTAATGAGCTCCCATGTAATAAATGCCGTCAAAATTCGAGAACATTGGGTCAGCCATAAATGAGACATTATTGAAATGCTATTAATCACCGCCTGGCACAATAACTGGGTTTCGGCTAGTTGTTCTCACGTTTACCACACAATATACCATATACTGTCTGCTACCAATATGTGGTCCAGAAATGACCCATTTCGCGTTGGCCCTTCTATCAGTTGTCTAAAACCGATTTCCTTCAGCCTAGCATTATACGCCCGGCTAATACAATCGTCCTTTACTAAATTAATGTTAATGTCGCTGTTAGTTTCTCTAATATGAAACTTACCAAATCATGGTTCGGCGCAAACGTAACATTTTCTTTATAAAAGCGATAGTTCCTTAAATATTTCCTTATTGCCTTCCTCAAATATACAATATTCTAAGCCGGTCCCTTTAGCCCAATTAGATGAGGATCGCAGACTCATGGAGGGTTCAGTCTATGTGGATCTCCAAAAAATATTAGACTGGGGAAGTAGAAATCTTGTACAATTCAACGCCACCAAATTTCAGTCTTGCTTTCTTTCTCATAACAGATACATCAGTCCTAGACCCATCACAATAAACAACCAAGTTATTCAAAGTAATGAGTCCTTTTCTCTTGTTGGCATTTCTGTGGATCGAAATCTTAATTGGCACCAACATGTCACATCAATTGCAGAAGCGGCTGCTAAGAAATTAGGTTTCCTCTTCCGGGCTCGCAAATACTTTTCACCAGCTTCTACACTCGTTATCCTGGACTCCATTCAAAAGAGAGCTATACGTCTCATCGGTGACCCTACCCTCTCCCAAAGGCTTCCATTCCTTGCCCACCGACGTGCCGTTGGTGACCTCTCTCTTTTTTATAGATATCTGCACGGGCACTGCTCAGAGGAGCTTTCGTCCATAGTTCCCCCACCTGCCGCCCCCAACAGATCCACTAGAAGAACAGAGCGAATGCACCCTTTTACTGTCCAGGTCACCAGACATAGAACATCTTGTTATGCCCGCTCTTTTGTCCCGAGGACTTCCAAGTTGTGGAATTCCTTGCCGGCTTCCTTCTCCTCCGAACCTCCAAACCTTCAAGTCCAGAATTAACAAGCTGCCTCTTTCCTCCTTGTCAACACCCACGGTACGATAGTATTTAGGCTGTAAGCCCTCGTGGTGTGTTGTTGAAATTAAAAAAAAAAAACCTTGACATTTCTACCATATGCTTTATTTTCAGTCTAGTTATCTGTTCTGTGGTAATTATTGACAAACGATTTAAACTGTTTTGGGGATTTTTGTTGGCGTGATTTTGCTTAACGCAAATTCACTAAAAAGCAGAAATTGGCACACAGTGGCAAAAATGTCCAACTTTTTTTTTTCAAAATCGCGGATTTATAAGTTTGTACTATAATTAGCTTATGATAATAATGTTAACACATTGCTGGACAGTACTTGAACTAATCTGCATAGTTTTGGTGCCTTGAGTTTGGCCATGTGCGAAAGTAGTCAGAATAGTTTTTTTGCAATCAGTTTATTATTATTCTTTTTATAAATGAGTCATGTAGCTAGAAATTTTAACACCCGATACAAAGAACATATTTCTGCATTTAGAAATAACCACGCTGACAAATCTACATTTGCAAAACATATTATTGATACCGAACATAGACCTACAGTAAATAGCCGCATACAAATACTACATTTTTATAATGACAAGCGTAAACTAGACTTTTTTGAAGCTTTGGAAGTCAGAAAGCACACACACGACAATAGCTACCTTGTTTTAAACGAGCAAACTGATTAAATTAATTCCCCTTTTTTTGGATATTCTTCTTTCTAACTAAATAACTCAAGGAAAATAAATTTAACTATTCTTTCAAAAAAGTTGTAATAAGAGAATAAGTTGATGTATGTCGATATTTCCGTTGTATAAAGACTGCTTTTATACTGTTATTGTTTAGTTATTTTATTGTTGTAACTGTTATCATAGTTGTTATAGGCTAGTTCTATTTTTATGTTAAATATTGACATGCATCACGTAGAGATTTTGGAAGCCTCATCTGTCATCTGTGTTTCATTTTTATTTTCATTTTGATAAATTTTTTGATCAAAACATCATATCATAACATAGCAACAGATCTTTATTTGTAGTTGTCATGATTTCGTACTAATTCAATTTTAATCTGTCTGAGACTAGGGATGGGCACATTTCTTAAAACATCGAGGTTAACATCGATGTTTAACATCGAAACCTACTATCGATGGTAGGAAAATCATCGGCTGGAAAACATCGATGTTGGGAAACATCGATGTTTTCAAAATAATAGTAAATTTACTAATTCTATGTTCTTTCGAAGAAAAAATAGTTTGTAGTTTTGTAGGCATTAGAAAATGGAAACATATTCCGATGCAGATTATTTCAGGTGCAGGTTAAAAAATTTCGGGATGCAGCAAATGCGTTATGGTAGTGAATTTTCATTAAAATGTTTTTAATAGCAAATATGTGTTTTTTTTTAAGAAAGCAGGCATCAAATTTGGTTGCTAGTATAACCTATATAGTAAAAACAATGTGCCATGTTTCATCAAAATAACTATATTGTTTGAAAATGTACAAAAATTTCCGAAAGTAAACTTAAAGTGTTCCCGAAAAAACTCGTTTCTTGGTCAACCTTATAGGTTAATAGCAAATTGAGCTATTCAAATATGACACATTTCATCAAAATTCGCTACCATAACACACTTTCTGCGTCCAGAATTTCTTTTCTTACAAAAATGCATTATATTTCGATGGAAAATGCAAAAATGCAATAACATAAGGCGTGTGTGATTAAAAAAGAAAAAGAAAATTTGTATCACCAACGACTTATGGGCCACCCTGTGATTGTAGAAATAGTTTTTCAAGTTGTAGCTCGAGACATCCTATAATTAAGGTATACAAGTTTTTTTTATATCTTGTATAATAACGGATATATTGAGCTTTATTGATTTTTTACGAAAATTCGACAGAAATTATGTACCATTAAACGATAAACTCTATAGCTAAGACTACCTGCCAAGCATCAGAGAAAGGGTCTATTTGAAATGAATTTTCTGAAAATATTTTAGTAAAATGAAGGGCAATGATGATGGAAACTAAGACTTCAGGGTTTGTAAAACATTCTTCTTGAGACATTTTCTTTCCATAGCCCGTATTAGATTCAAGTTCTTTGCCTAAATGTTGCAAATTTTGACGTTTTAAATCGCAACTTTGACATTTTGAGGAAAACCCCAATTTATTTTTCTTTAAATGCCTATAACTTTTTTGTTTTTTAACCTACAGAGCTAAATTTTGGTAGGTAACTTGCCTATAACAATGTAAACCACCAAATTTGGTTGCCTTTACTTTGTTGATTCCAGAGATATAATTTTTTTTTCTAAAGAAAACACAAAATTTTCCGTATAATAATTGAAACTGACCCCGGATATGTTTTCTGAGGGGCCTAATTAGCGCTCATTTGCAAAATTTTTTTCAAAATTCAAAAGTCGGGATCTCCTCAAGACTGATTTTTTTTTTTTTTTTAAGAAAATTCACTAAAAACGGCTATTACTGGTTCTGTGTTACTGGCAGAGCCCAGCGCCACCAGTCTCCGAGCCTTAAACGTTCCTGTTTATGTTACTACGTCAATTAATCGGACAGGAGTGCCCATTTATGCCAGGTAGCCGGAATTTAATACTTACTGCGTTCACGTACAGATATCGCTTAAGTCACAATGTGCAAAGAGTCAATTAGTAATTTGTTCAGTAAATTGATGTATTTTTTAGCTACTTAAAGACTTTCGAACTGAAAAATTACAGGACATTTGTGGGATACGTAACGACGTTTCGATGATTACAAATAACATCGATGTTAAAAATATTAACATCGAAATTACAACATCGATGTTTTAAACATCGATGTTCAATGGAAAACATCGATATTCCAAAAACGTCGATGTTAGGTGCCCATCCCTATCTGAGACTGCTGTCAAGCAGCGAAACTATAGTCACAGAAACGTTGAAGAACATCCTAGAACATCCAGAATTCGTAAAAGCCACTTGCTCCAGTTAGCTTACGCGTTGGCTACGTCCTTCACCTAGAAAAACCAACAGTGAAGCCAGAGAAGTAGTCTTCAAGTCTGTATGTAGAATGGAAAAGTTTCACCAAGTAAGCGCAACAACAATCAATGAATTCAGTGTTTTCATTTCAGGGCTACAGCAATAATTCATTTTATATCAAAACACCCTAAGCAAACCTATATTTGGAGCGCATAACCGGAACCAGAACCACATTTCATAATAAAATTAATTAGCTGACTTTGCTTCCACCTGTCAATATCCAGCGACTACAGCAAATTTACCTTGATCTGTCGCTGCCAGAAGCGCTTATTGTTGTTTGCAGCGCTACATATTTCAGAAAATCCCCAGATGTATTTTTTTACCGAATTCCTTCAGGCAATTTCATTCCTGTTAGAAAGAGTAATACCCTTCATCTCAACAAAACTAGCTACTTAGCATTCAGAATATTTCGCTCACTTTTACTGCGTGGATAATAACATTCAGCTTTTACCTTTTAGAAAGGCATGATTGTATCCAGTAAAGTATACGCCTATGAAATAAACAGAAATGTGATCACTATTAGTGAATTTTCTTTTAAAAAATCACACCGAAAACTCAAAAAATAATGGGCTGATTTTGATAAAATTTGGCGAATACCTTCCTTTTGCATATGGCTTGGATAAGTTCGTTAGTCAGGAAAATCGGCCCAGGTTTTCCCGGAAAATTTTGGGTTTTCCTTCAAAAAAAATTTATATAATAATAATAATAATCTTTATTCCATTTATGATACATAAGTTATATACATTGATACAGATGCACCATATATTCTAAAACATATCTCCGGAATTAGCACAGTAAGGGCAACCAAATTGGGTACGCTGGTTTATGTCATTATAGGTGAGGTGCCTACCCAAATTTAGCTCTGTAGGTCAAAAGACAAAAAAGTTATGGGCATTTAAAGAAAAATAAATTGTGGTTTTCCTTAAAACGTCAAAGTGACAATTTAAGACGTCAAAATTCGCAAGATTTAGGCAAAGAACTTGAATCTAATACGGGCTCTGGAAAGAAAATGTCTTAAGAAGAATGTTTTACAAACCCTGAAGTCTTAGTTTCAACCGTCATCGTCCTTCATTTTACTAAAATATTTCCAGAAAATTCATTTCAAATAGACCCTTTCTCTGATGCTTGGCAGTAGCCTTAGCTATAGAATTTATCGTTTAATGGTATATAATTTTTGTAGAATTTTGGTAAAAAATCAATAAAGCTCAATATATCCGTTCTTATACAAGATATGAAAAAATATTGTATACATTAATTATACGGTGTCTTGTGATACACCTTAAAAAATTATTGCTACCATCACAGGGTGGCCCATAAGTCGTTGGTGATACAAATAATAATTTTTTTTAGTGGAAAACGCCTTATGTTTTTGTTTGCTTCATATTTGAAAAGCTCAATTTGCTATTCACCTATAAGGTTGACCAAGAAACGAATTTTTTCGGTTACATTTTAAGTTTACTTTCGGAAATTTATGTACGTTTTCAAACAATAAAGTTATTTTGATGAAACATGGCACGTTGTTTTTACTATATAGGTTATACTGGTAACAAAATTTGATACCTGCTTTATGAAAAAAAAAACATATTTGCTATTAAAAAGATTTTTATGAAAATTCACTACCATAACGCACTTGCTGCGTCCAGAATTTTTTTATTTTTATGTATGTATTTTTAGTAATGATAAAAATTCCGGAACGCAGGAAGTTGGTTTTAATAGTGAATTTTCATCAGAATTTTACAATATTAGTACGGCATATAACAAAATGTAATACTTTTAATTTAAATAGACGCTGAAGATCTGGTTTAGAGGTCCTAGTAAAAACTCATTTGAAAAATTTCTCTCTTTCTATTATGATAAAAAAATATTCCAATCTGGTGTTCTAGCTTCTTTTAAGAAAAAAACTTTAAATGCCCAAAACTCAAATTTCTATTATAAAGAATAATATTACTGAACCCTACGTTGTGGAGCCAGTGTAAAGAAAAATAAACCAACAAATATAATATAACCTAAATTACCCCAGGGCTTGGGTTTAGGCACTTGCAGTTGGTAGGTTTCAAGATGCACAAATGAAAGTCAGGTGTTATGAGTAAAATCAGTTTATTAAAACATTATTGAAGTTATACAGAGCAGCAAATTTAATCAAACAAATTTAATAAAAGAAAATATATGAATTGATTACTTTAACATGGCATATAGCACTGTAAAAATGAGCTGTAGAGCATACACTACTTTAAAAAGAAAACCACAGATAAATAATGTATCTGACTCCAGCTTTAGATTGCTGTCCTTGGAGTGGTGATCACAGGACTGCTCGAGGACTGCATCCTAACAGGGTGTTGTTTAACATCTCTATGAAGGGTCTCCTCCCAAGCGGTTTCATTTAGGCTTTTGTTGAGGGCTGCTCCCAAGCGGTTTCGTTTAGGGGTGGTGATCACAGGGCTGCCCCCAAGCGGTTTAATTTCGGGGTGGTGATCACAGGGCTGCTCGAGGACTCCTCCCAAGCGGTTTCATTTAGGGTTTTGTTAAGAGCTGCTCCCAAGCGGTTTTATTTCATTTAGGGAGGTGTTGTTGAGGGCTGCTCCTAAGTGGTTTTATTTCATTTAGAGAGGTGTTGTTGAGGGCTGCTCCCAAGCGGTGTTGTTGAAGGCCGCTTCCTAACGGGGTGCTATAAAATTCCATGTGTATCAGTATTGATATATAGATAGATAGATAGGTGCTTTATTGTCCAAAGATAAAAACCTTACTGAGAAGCAAAGTGTTAACATATAAAAGTAAAAGTTGTCAAAATATAAAAACAACAAATATAAAAGTTCACAACAAATAGTAATATAAGTGCATAAGTAACTAGTATAACTATATATAAATAACAATATAAACATAAATACACAGCTAACCAACAATACAATAAAAACACACAATATATAGAAAGCATTCCAAATGAAAACTCCCAAACAACACCAATCCAATCTGTCACAGTAGTGCACCATTACAAAATTATTTTATTGAATAATAACATTTTGCAATTAAAAATTCCTTAAGCTCTTTCCTAAAAATTTCAATGTCACCAATCCTTCTCAAGTTTAGTGGTATCTGGTTCAATATTTTCTTACTATTATATATTAATGACCTCTTAAACAATGATGTGGACGGTATAGGAAGAGGAATGCAGTTATTTTGTCTTGTATCACGAGAAGACACTGACCTGATTTCATTTTTATATTTTTCATGCATAAGGCATGCAGTCTCCAAAACAAACAGAGACGGTAGGGTCAATATCCGCTCAGAAACAAATAAAGGTCTACAAGAGTCACGGACACTAACCCCACACAAATATCTGAGGGCTCTTTTCTGCAGAATAATCACAGAATTGAAAAGATAACCTGCCCAAGAGCCCAAGTAACAAATGCCATGCCTTAGATGGGACTCCACAAGTGAGAAGTAAACACTTCTAGATGTACTCTTGTCCAAGCTTTTTGAAACAACTCTTAGTGCGTGACAACCTGATGAAAGCTTCTTACATAGATGATTTATATGTGTTTCAAATTTTAACGATCGATCAATGTGTAGTCTCAAAAACCTAACACGGCTTTCCTTCCCAAGTTCCTCAGCTGCTAGAGTCACAGCAGGAAGGCTACATTTAAAATGCATGATATTAGTCTTAGAGACATTCAAAGTTAACAGTTTGAAATGAACCAGTTTCTATCATCTTCATATCCTCTGCCACAGTGCGCTTCAGTGCTCCAACACTATCACTACTCCACAAGATGGTTATATCATCATCTAAATTGTTAGTTAGCTGTATCCAGTCTCTATTTTTTTAACACTTTGTGTTATTTTGAGCTGGCGTGACAGCATACTACTTGGTTTCGCAACTAGGCGGCGGCACGTCCACCACTTACTGAGTATTTTGAGACTGGCTATACCATAGCCGAATTATTATTTTTGGTGCATTTTTGTTACAATTAGTGAGCCGTACTAAAGAGCTCTAATGAGAGCGAAACCGGTTTACGGTTCTAATTGTTGCGAAAATGCATCGAGTCTTACGTTATATCATCAGCATAGATAGTCATATGACCCTTAATTTTCAACATCGACAGGTCATTAATATAAAGCAAAAACAGCAGTGGGCCAAGAACAGACACCTGCGAAACACCATGGTGAATATGTTGGTACCCAGAGCTAATATGACCAAGTTGAACACTCTGCTCACGATCAGATAAATAGGACCTCAACTATTCAAGCAAAGTCCCCCTAAAGCCATAAGTAGGAAGTTTGCGTAACAGTATCTCATAGTCAACACAATCAAATGCTTTATTGAGATCGCAGAACACTGCCGCAGCTACCTGATTGTTATTCAGTGAAAGGTACAGATTTTCAAGAAAAGAAAATATTGCATCATTTGTACCTTTTTTAGGTTGAAATCCAAACTGGGAAGATGTTAGGATCTTGTGCTTACAAAGAAATAACTGCATTCTATTTTTAATTAATTTCTCAACTATTTTAGAGATGGTAGGAAGTACAGACAGAACACGAAAACTATTTAGAGAATCTGTTTCACCTCCTTTATATGCAAGACTTACTCTAGCCATTTTCACAGACGAAGGAGAAGATCCTGTTACAATCGAACTATTAATTGCATCTGCCAAGATTTCAAGAACCCAGTTAGGAATGTGAAGAAGCAGTTTGACAGAGATACTGGTTAAGGGCTTAATGATTTACATGAGGCGGCTGGTAGCAGGTTGCGTTGGCTTACAAAATTTATCTGCGTCAATAATTGGAAATAAACTAATGCATATGAAACAAAATCTTAAATGACTTGTTTTAAAATGCAATTAAAGCAGCATAATAGCAATTAAGTACTGAGCTAACGCTACCACAAGCCACCGTTTAACGGTATAAAGTTTATAATGAAGAAAGCAATCATCGAAAGTGGATCCAGTATACATACACTAATAAGAAATCTACTATTATTATTAAGCAAACAAATGTACGAGCAATTGGAAATAAGTCGGCATCTAAATATAAAACTTACCCATTTAGGCATGCTGTTTTCCGACTAAAATTTAGCTGTAAGATACCATCTCTTGGTTAATTTTAAACAGAAGAGTGGGTGGCACGGGTTGTAAGCGTTTATAAAGATTATCTTATCTTAGACACGTCATGGAGCTACCGCGGCTGCAGGCGTGTTCCACTGAGTTGGGATGCGGTAGAGTAACCGACCGCCGAGTTTGACGTCACTGAAGGGACTTAGATTCTGACGTCACAAAAGGGGTTGATTCAGAAGCTTAAAAATGAAAGGCGTTAACGCGAGTTACAGCACTCTGTATAATGCTATACTGATATCTCGTGTCAGTAGAGTAATAGGATCGAAGCAGTCGTTCAACGCGGAAACACTAAAACCGCTGAATAATCATAGTCATCATAATTATTTAGTTTAAGTTGTTTTATTTTATAATGTTAGCTAAGCATATTTGACTTTATATATACAAGTAAGATACAATATTATGTTAGAATTTATTACGAGTGTTTCAACATTAAACATCGTGTATTTCTCTTTGTTTTAAAATTATAATTAAACTTGTTGTAATTTCGAAATAAAGTTTTTTGTTTTGAAGTGCCAAAAGGGCACTATCCAAACTGGCGCAGTCGTTAGTATAGGTTTAAGTGTATTTTTGACAAAAATCGCAAAGGTACACGTCGATTTTTATCGTTAAAAACCTGCAACCTACAAAATTTAGAGTGACAAACATCGTCAACGAGGAAGGACATCATCGCCAACCTCAACAGCAGAAGCCACCACTAGCAGAAGACAACACAGCCACAAAAGGAAGGACATCATCGCCAACCTCGAAGGGCCAAGTCAAGTATAGATAGAAGTGACCAAAAATCGTCAGCGAAGAAGGACAACATTGCCGACTTCATAATTAAGGATATGGAAAAATTATTGTGAGTAATTTTCATTATCCTTTATATATATTTATCCCATAAATTTTATAATTGTGTATGTCTGACTCAGATAAAAAAATTAAGGACATTTCTAGACAAAATATTATTAAACCAGCCAAATTTGTGTTAAATTTAGAAAATAATTTTACGTTAGAAAATAAAAATATTAAAATGACTGAACAAAACGTTGCTGCACAAACCAAAATTGAATCTTATCATATCAATGCAATTCCCAGTTATGACGGGAATCAAGCCACTTTGGCATTATTTATTGGAGCTTGTGAAAATTTCTTATCATCTTTTGTTGATACACAAAATTTAAATAATGACCGCAATAATTGGATTCTTAGGATAATAGTTAATAAACTAGAGGGAAGAGCAAAATCTTTAATAGCTAGTAGAGAAGATGCCGCAAATTGGCCCCGAATAAAACGTCTCTTACAACAATATTTTTCAGACCAGAGAGATGAAGATTGTTTAGCTAGAGACTTAATGTTACTTAAATCTAATCAAAATGAAACGCCATATCAATTTGGTATGCGAATACAAGATGCTAGAAGTTTGCTACAAAGTAAATTAAGATTAACTATAGATGATAACAACATTCGTTTAGTAAAAAATGAAATTTATGACAAAATGGCCTTGCAGACCTTTTTACATGGACTGCACGGACAATTAGGACTTGCAATTAGATTACAAAAACCGATACATTTGGAGCAAGCTATGGCATTAGTCGTAGAGGAAGAAAATTTCCAATATGGCGAAAAACAGATGAAATATATGCATGCCAACACACCTAATAAAAACAGTAATAGTAACAATTTCCAAAATAAACCATTCCAAAATAGTTTTATTTCTCAAAATCTAGGTAATTTTCATAAACCATTTTCTAGTAATCAACCTTTTAATCAAAGACCATCTAATTCATAATTTTCGAGAAATAATTTTCCACAACTAAATCCTTTTGAGAGAAAACAAAACATTCAACAACAGAGACCTCATTATCAACCTGTTTCACAAAATTTCGCAAGAAATTCTAATAGAAATGTTTTCCGACCCAACCCTAATTTTGTTCCGACTTACAAGCCTACCCCTATGGAAACGTCGACCAGAAATCATGGTAATTTCGAAATAAAGTTTTTTGTTTTGAAGTGCCAAAAGGGCACTATCCAAACTCGCGTGTGACATGTCATGCTTATGTTAAAGACACGCGACATGTTACACTATGATGCTAGCAAATTAAAGTGTGACGAATCTATGTACTGTCATTCTCTTTAAAAGAAACTTTTTTAACAAATTTCCTTAAAGTTGCAAAAACTTATCAGAAGGGAACTTAATTCATACCTAAGAAGCTAGTTCATTATTCAAATAACTTACCTACTTGAGTAATTACCCAACGAATATTAACGTTAATATTTATATTCTTTGATTTCCAATTTTAGAAACATATATTCATTTACTATTAACCTCAAAACACAACTGCCAAACCATTATAAATAAACAAAACACATTATTATTCTTTAGTTTCCAATTTTAAAATCATAATATAGGTAGCAGTTGTTATAACTATTCAAATGACAATGATTTACTACTTAACCTCAAAACAAAACTGTTTAACCATAATAAACAAAACACGATATTATTCTTTAGTTTCCAAATTAAAAGCAATATACAATCATTTACTTAACCTCAAAACAGAACTTTCAAAACATAATAAAATCTCTGGACGCAGCAAGTGCGTTATGGTAGCGAATTTTCTTTAAAATATTTTTAATAGCAAATGTCTTTCTTTGGTGAAAGCAGGCATCAAACTTGGTTGCCTATATAGTAGAAACAATGTACCATATTTCATTGAAATAAATTTATTGTTTGAAAATATATAAACATTTTTCAAAAGTCTAGATGCAGCAAATCTGTTATGGAAGTGAATTTCCATAAAAATGTTTTTAGTAGCAAATGTGAGCAGGCATCAATCTGATTACCGGTATAGCCTATGTGGTAGAAACAATATACTATATTTTAACAAAATTACTTATGGTTTGAAAATATACAAAAAATTTCCGAAAATAAACTTAACTGTTGGCAGGTTTCTGAAAACAGTTTTTTGAAAAACGTTCGGGAGCTAAATGCAAATTTACCGAAAATTCGCTACCAAACAGCACTTACTGCGTCCAGTTTTTTTTCTTACAAACGCATCATATTTCGAAAAAAAATGCAAAAATGCATTAACGAATTTGTTCTAGAAAAATTAGCTAAAAAAATTATGCACCCCTACTCACCCCTGGTCCCGTGACTTCCTTGGGGAGTGTGAACAAGAATTTTTTTTTGGGTTTATGGATCCAGGGGGGGGGGTAGGCAGGTTTCTTAAAACAGTGTTTTGAAAAGCGTTCGAGAACTAAACTGCAAATTTACCGAAAATTCGCTACCGAAACGCACTTACTGCGTCCACTTTTTTTTTATAAACGCATCATATTTCGATAAAAAATGCAAAAATGCATTAACGAATTTGTTCCATGAAATTTAGCTAAAAAAAATTATGCACCCCTACTCACTCCTGGTCCTGTAACTTCCTTGGGGGGTGTGAACAAGAAATTTTTCTTGGGGTTTGTGGATTCAGGGGGGCCCTAGGCAGGTTTCTGAAAACAGTTTTTTGAAAGGAGTTCAGGAGCTAAACTGCAAATTTACCGAAAATTCGCTACCAAAACGCACTTACTGCGTCCAGTTTTTTTTCTTACAAACGCATCATATTTCGATAAAAAATGCAAAAATGCATTAACGAATTTGTTCTACAAAAATTAGCTAAAAAAATTATGCACCCCTAGTCACCCCTGGTCCCGTGACTTCCTTGGGGAGTGTGAACAAGAATTTTTTTTGGGGTTTATGGATCCAGGGGGGGTAGGCAGGTTTCTTAAAACAGTGTTTTGAAAAGCGTTCGAGAACTAAACTGCAAATTTACCGAAAATTCGCTACCAAAACGCACTTGCTGCGTCCAGATTTTTTTCTTATAAACGCATCATATTTCGATAAAAAATGCAAAAATGCATTAATAAATTTGTTCTACGATAATTAGCTAAAAAAAATATAGGCCGTTAAACCATAAACTTCACTAACCCTACAAATAAATATCCAAAAAGCCACCAAACTTAACTAAACTGACAGCTAAAGCATCAGAGAAAGGGTCTATTTGAAATGGATATTCTGTAAATATTTTAGTAAAATGAAGGGCAATGACGGTTGAATCTGAAACTTAAGGGTTTGCAGAACATTTTTCTTGCAACATTTTCTTTTCACAAACAGTATTTGTTTCACATTCTTTGCTTAAACATTGCCAATTTTGACGTTTAAAATTGCGAGTTTGACGTTTTGCGGAAAACTCAAAAATTTGTTACTTTAACTACCCATAACTTCTTTGTCTTTACAGCTAGGGACCTAAATTTTGGTACGGAGTTCGCTATTTATAATACAAATACGCGTACCAAATTTGGTTGCCCTTACTTTTTATTTCCGGAGATATGAATTTTTTTATAAAAAAAATACAAAATTTTCCGGGAAAACCTGGTCCGATTTTCCTGGCTAACGAACTTATCCAAGCCACTTGCAAAAGAAAGGTATCCTGCAAATTTTATCAAGATCGGTCCATTAATTTTTTAGTTATCGGTAGGATATATATATATATATATATATATATATATATATATATATATATATATATATATATATATATATATATATATATATATATATATATCTAAACACAGATCTCCCCATAAGCGATTTTTTTTAAAAAAAATTCGCTAATAAATAAACAGACTATCTTGTTTTTACTTCAAGCAGCTGATATAAAACTTCCTTATTTTCCCCCACAAATCCGAGCATCCGAATATACCCGAAGGCGGTCATTAGGATGGGATCTCCACAGTTCGGATATGAACGTTATCGTTGCATTATGATGCATGCCTGTGGTATATGTATCAATCTAAGCGTGGCAGGTGACTACTTTGTCTTTGTCTGACATCATACTTTAACCACGTAGTTGTTTCAACTCATGTCTTTTAGATTTTATTTTTAATTTGGGAAAAACTCAAAATTTTGTGAACCAAATGACTCAAAATTCGAAACAGAAGCTTACTCGCTTCATTGCTAGTTACATGTATAGTCTCATTCCAGTTACTTCCAAAAACATAGCGTATTCCAAATTATTTTTGTATATTTTTTGGGGCAAAATATGTCCGTTGTAGCTGACTAACGAACTCGTCCTCGATTGTAACGAAATGAAGGCATGTGCCAAGTTCGCTCTAATCAGTTGAGTATTTTTTGAGTTATCGCTCAGATATAAATAATAATAATAATAATAATAATAATAATAATAATAATAATAATAATAATAATAATTCCTTTATTTGTTTTGTCGTCTTTCACATGAGCTTATACAATAAGTAAATTTCCATATTAACTAAAACAAAACAAATCTTAGGGCGAAGTTCAGCCCGACACCGTAGTATCCGCTGTTCTACCACTTAAACCTTATTATATTATTAGTGGCAAGCTATTTACCTTTCTGAACCTCAATTTGAAAAAAAAAACAGAGTAAATTATAAGCGATCCATGTCAGGGCGACACTCACACGTACCCATACACCCACACGCGTTCACATAGTCATACATTCAAGATGTTATCTTCACGTGTCCATACACATCTACCTGCTCACTGCTCACACAGCCTCTGTACGCAACGTACATTTAAAACACTCGCCCACATAGCCAAAAACTCCCAATCTCTCACATACAATCTCACACTCGTACACTTATACACTCACCTCCCCACACCCAAGGACACCCACCTACTCACCCAGCCCCCACACCCAGCATACGCTCAAAACATTCTCACACACATACGTAAAGACTCCCACACACACATACATATATTCAGACATCTACTTTCATACACGCCAACACCGCTACACAGCCCCATATGCACGTATGCATAAAACTTTCGCGCAATCATACCCAGAATCTCCCACCACTTACCCACCCTCCTGTATTTAACACCTGCTAATCAAGCATCCACCGAAACATGTGTTTCTTAAATTTACTTATGGTCATTTCTTTTATATAACCGTCGATATAGAGCAAGTTTGAAAGCTGGTATAGAGAGAAGATCCTTTCTTCGGATATTCACATTATGTATATCGGTGCGATACCTAATTTTCCTACAAAGGTAAGACGGCTTATATATATATATATATATATATATATATATATATATATATATATATATATATATATATATATATATATATATATATATATAAATTCAAACGGACCTTGGATCTGGGTTCTAGGGTCACTAGTACGCGATTTCTTTCAATTCCGAAGGTCTCACTATGGTAACATCTCTATTAGTGAATTTCCGTAATAAAAAAGCACTGATATATATTTTAGGCATATCCAATGGTCAAGCAATATGTCATAAAGAAGCGATTGTACTAAACAAGGTTACCTATGTTTAATGCTTACGTGTACTTTCACTGTTGAACGACATACTTAAATTAAAGGAAGCAAAGGTCCATAAATAACAAGACAGCACAGTTAGATTTATGAGGATCCTCAAAGATTTATAGACTATCAAACATTTTATGTGCTTTATAACAGATCTACAACGTGCTATTAACATTTTAAGTAGTTTATTGACTTTTTAAGGAGATTATAAATGACTATAAACCACGTTGGGGAATTTTCTTTAAAAAAAAATTCAAATGAGCGCTAATTAGGTCCTCTAGAATACAGATCCGGGGTCAGTTTCATATATATATATATATATATATATATATATATATATATATATATATATATATATATATATATATATATATATATATATATATATATATATATATATATATATATATATATATATATATATATATATATATATATATATTTTATTTATATATTTGTGGATCACACCAACAATTAAAAAATAATCGGCCGATCTTGATAAAATTAGGTGAATACCTTCCTTTTGCAAGTGGCTTGGCTGAGTTCGTTATCGAGGCAAATCGGCACAGGTTTTCCCGGAAAATGTTGTTTTCTTTAGAAAAAAAAAATATATCTTCGGAAATAGCAGAGTAAGGGCAACTTATGTTACGCTGGATTATATCGTTATAGGCAAATTATGCACCAAAAGTCAGCTCTGTAGGTTAGAAGATAAAAGGGTTGTAGTTATTTGAAGAAAAATAAATTTGGGTTTTCCTCAAAACGGTAAAGTCGCGAATTAAACGTCAAAATTGGCAACATTTAGGCAAAAAACCTGAATTTAATACGGGTTATAGAAAGAAAGTGTCTCAAGAAGAATATTTTACGAACCCTGATATCTTATTTACTGAAATACTTCCAGAAAGTTGATTCCAAATAGACATTTTTATGATGCTTTGGCAGTAGTCTTAGCTATATCGTTTAATGGTATATAATTGTTGTCCAATTTTCGTACAAAATTAATAAAGCTCAATATATCCGTTATGATACAAGAAATGAAAAAAAATATGTATTAATTATAGGGTGTCTTGAGCTACATCTTAAAAAAAATTATTTCTACAATGACAGGGTGGCCCATAAGTCGTTGGTGATACAAATTTTCTTGTTTTTTTAGTCGTTTTATGTTATTGCATTTTTGCAATTTACAACGAAATATAATGCATGTTTGTAAGAAAAGAAATGCTTTGGATATGTCTAGAGCGACAATCTGCGATTCACCGTGTAGTTCCATAGACTTGTTCCAAGAATGGGTGACAAAGGAAAGGAGGTTGGCAGTTGATCTGCGCTGACGGAATCCATACTGCCTGTCGTGGATTAGACTGTGTTTTTCAAAAAATTTCAGTAGTTCGGTGTTTATATACTTTTCCATTAATTTAGAGACGACTGAAAGGAGAGAAGTAGGCCTGTAGTTGCTAGGAAGCGCTTTGGATCCTCTCTTGGGGACGGGTTGTACTCTAGCAGTTTTCCAGTTACTAGGGAATATGCCTCTATTGTAAGATGTCGGAAACAGACGTCATACTTGATCTCAATTACTTTGACTTTATAAATACATATAGTTAACAATTGCTTTTAACTTGTGGCTGTAGATATTTATCTAGTTCTATGTGTCATTTAAACTTTTGGGATCGATGTTATTTATTTTTATTTTAGGTTCTACTGGAAAATTGACTCTGTTACTAACCCTGATTCTGAGTACAGCTGTGTAGAATATGGATCGTACATTTTCAGGTATTTAGTTTTTGTGTATATTTTTAATTTGACTATTTTCGCTGGCACATATTTATGGCTTTTTCCTTTAAATTTTTGTCCTAGATTTTATATCCAGGGATCAGCTATATGCTACAATATATATATATATATATATATATATATATATATATATATATATATATATATATATATATATATATATATATATATATATATACAGAGTGATTCATAACGCAATACACACAGAAGGTGTGCGTGTAGAAGACCTCTAATTTCTTTGACGCCCATGGTTGGTGAGATATTCACTTCGCAAGATTATTTAATAATTACAAGAAATACGTGTATTGCAGCAGTGCCCTGACATAGAAAAATCAAATTTGTTAGATTGTTTTCTTTTATCAACTTCATTATGTCACAAAAATTTAGAGATAATAGTAGATATAAACTAAAAAAGGGGTGAATTAGACGTGGGTCACCATTTTTATAATTTGATTTTTTTAAAGCCTAACCTAATTAAAAGTTACAGTCCATCATCAGGTTTCTGAAAACAGTTTTTTGAAAAGCGTTCGGGAGCTACACTGCAAATTTACCGAAAATTCGCTACCAAAACGCACTTACTGCGTCCAGATTATTTTCTTACAAACACATCATGCAAAAATGCATTAACGAATTTGTTCTACGAAAATTAGCCAAAAAAAAATTATACACCCTTACTCACTCCTGATCCCGTAACATCCTTGAGGAGTGTAAACAAGAAATTTTTCTTGGTGTGGATCCAGGGGGGGGGCAGGCAGGTTTCTAAAAACAGCTTATTGAAAAGCGTTCGGGAGCTAAACTGCAAATTTACCGAAAAATCGCTACCAAAACGCACTTACTGCGTCCAGATTTTTTTTACAAACGCATCATATTTCAAGAAAAAATGCAAAAATGCATTAACGAATTTGTTCTACGTAAATTAGCTTTAAAAATTATAGACAGTTAAACCATAAACTTCACTAAACCTACAGAGAAAGCATCAACTGAACTAAACTGAGACGCCCTCGTGGCGCAGGTTGCTAGGTGCTAGCCTGCTAAGCGAGAGGTCCCGGGTTCGATTCCTGGGCGAGCCCAGTTGACTTTATCTGGAAAATTTGTAAAAATATTGAATGATGGGAAATGAATGTGCTAATGGCCTGAGATGCCGCAGCCAATAATATTAAATAATAAAAAAAAGAACTAAACCGACAGCCAAAGCATCGGAGAAAGGGTCTATTTGAAACGAATTTCCTGTAAACATTTTAGTAAATTGAAGGGCAATGGCGGTCGAATCTGAAATTCAAGGGTTTGCAGAACACTCTTCTTGCAACATTTTCTTTTCAAAATCCGCATTTGTTTCATATTCGTTGCCTAAACATTGCCAATTTTGACGTTTAAAATTGCGAGTTTTACGTTTTGAGGAAAACTCCAAAATTTGTTTCTTTAACTGCCCATTACTTCTTTAAAGCTAGAGACCTAAATTTCGGTACTGTGTTAACCCTTTGTAATACAAACACGCGTATCAAATTTGGTTGTCCTTACTTTGTTATTTCTGGAGATGTGATTTTTTTTTTTAGAAAGGAAACACAAAATTTTCTGGAAAAACCTGATCCGATTTTCCTAGCTAACGAAAGTTATGCAAGCCACTTGCAAGAGGAAGGTACTCACCAAATTTGATCAAAATTTGGCCATTGAGTTATCGGTCAGATATATATATATATATATATATATATATATATATATATATATATATATATATATATATATATATATATATATATATATATATATCCTCATTAGCGATTTTTTTTAATTCGCTAAAAAACCGTAACAAAACACTAAACATATTGTTCAAAATGACTTCCATTTTCTCTCACACACAACTGCACCCTTTGTCGAAAATTAAAGTCAACTCTGTTAAGTAACTGGATGTCACTTTTAAGAATGGTCCACTGATTATTGATGCGACTCCACAAATCTTCGTCAATTTGAACTGGTGTCAAAAACACAGAAACACAGAAACACTGCAAAATATGGTAATAATAAAAAATGTATGAATATCGCTCCGCCGCCTATGGGCAGTCTCCTGATAGATTGCTTTATAAAATAGATACCGGCAGAAGCATGTATGATAAATAATAAAAGAATACGGATATTTCCGACGAACAAAATATGTATGTTAATTTTGGTGTCGTTGAGCCTCCCTAAATCGTTAGTGACCGAATACCTGCAGAAGAATATAAATAGAGTTGTGGATATAAGACATTTAGAATTATTCCTCCTCTGATGACGCTAACTTGGTTAGTGAAACAATCTTAAGGTTTTTTAAAATGTACTGTGGTGATTTGGGTTCTCCAAGTGTGCTTATAGGTCTAAGAATATAGAAATCCCGATTAACACACTTAGATCTAGTGGGCTTCGTTAGTTACAGGGTGGGGTTACCAAGTACCAAGTTTTTTCTCCTGTTCTCATCTTTATATATTAATCCCTAAAGCTTATAAAAATGAAGTTGTAGGTATATACTTGTTTCTGTGCATAGGAAGGCAAATTTATTGGTGATTTTCTATAACTAAAAACTACAACTTCTGTTTTCTATGTCTAACTAGCGAAAACTTTTTACTCACTGGAAACTTTTAATCAAGGAGTTTTATATTCATAAGGGGACTGGATAGAGCTGTTAAGAGTTGGTTTTATACGGCATTGATGCTAGAAAACTTGGGTAATCTAAACTTTCCTTAGGTAAATCTAATCCCCAGAATGGCGTTTGTAATTAAGTCGTAAAAATATAGTTGCCTATTAGTTGCTACAAATTACATAGAATCGACAAAAGCTACTTGCAAGATTTAAAATATTGCCTTAACAATCAGCAAATTTGACAATCTAACAGTCCGTCGCGTTGATTAATTGTCAAAAAGATGACAGTCACCGTGTTGCCTATATAGTTTTAAAGACAGTTTTTGCATGGGTTTTTTCATGTTCAACATTTTGGGGGCCCTGAGTTCGAGTCCTAGTAGGAGATTACTCTTATTCAGTACATACTATAATAGTATAATTACCCGAGGTTGTGGCATCCTCTTTGAGCTAGTTAAATGCCTACATATGTCGCTCATCGAAGGGGGCATAATGCAGCCATGGGATGCTACCTTAGAGAAAGTCAGGGGTTCCGCGAAATTTACAGAACAGTCAAGTCTTCCTGGGGTCGGTGATTGTCCATAGTCGCGGAATTAAACAAAAGCCAAAAAAAAAACTAATTTTGTTTTTTTTTTAAATAAAAAGTCTTGATCCAGCTGAATTTTTATGAAATATGTTTTTAATCAAAAAGTCAAACATAAAACCAAATCACCCCATAAACTACGTAACAGAGCTATGCGCTACCTACGTAGCTTTTTCGTCGGTTAGCAATTTTTTTCTTTAAAAGAAAAGGAGGAAATGAGAGAGATGGTATAAACTTATGTGCGTAATTCAATCAAAATCGCAGGTAAAGTGACAAAGACGTTCAAAAACCTCTTCCGGCATTTAAAATACTATACACCGAAAATTTGTCTCCGATTTAGTCTCCCTCTCGGTATCATTCTTAACCTAAGATTCCGTATAAAAGGTAATGTTAGAAGTAAGTAGTTAGAATTTTTGATCCTCTGATGACGCTAACTGTGTTAGTGAGACGATCGTAAGTTGTTTAAAAAGATTGTTGTGGTGATTTGGGTTCTCCAAGTGTACTTATAGGAATATAAACATACTAAACGACGTGTAAGGTTAGCTAAAGAAAGAATTGATTTAAGTTTTGAAAGTGCATAGATTTAATCTCGGTCTACAAACTGTTTTGCTCAGAACTAGTAGAACCAAAATTACATGATGAGAATTCTCCTTGTATCTATTATCTCACCGAACGAGTTGCATGTAGTGGAGCGTATTTTGAGCTGAAGTAATTGCGTCCGTTCCATCTGCCGTCTCCAAGGACCTCTCTATCTAAACCTGCTACGTAAAATCAGAGGAGATTGCTAGATCTAAGCCATTACTGCATTACTAACACCTCTTGCGCCATGGGAGATTTGAGCAAAAACACCATGAACGTTTTGCTCACGTGACAATTCCGATTTCACCGGAAGTATCCATCAACTTCGTTATTTTAATACAGTATGCCACTATTTAATAGATTTTTGAATTCACCTCGTAATTTAAGGTATATGTTGACTAGCATATTCTGTGTCTAAAATTAATCATTTTCAAAATATCTTTTTTTCGAAAATTTCCGCAAAATCATAGTTGCCCTTTACACCTGATAACCTGAAGCTCCAAGATTCATCTTTTGCATACAACACGCAAGTATTCGTACTTTTATCACTTGTATTACAGTTTTGACGTATTACAGTTTTGCGTTACAACATACAGGGTGATAGAAGTCAACTTGGCAACTTGACAAAATTCAACTGATCAGAACTTGCGTTTTTCAAGTGGGACACCCTGTATTTTATTAACTACGATAATTGGTATTTCGAATCTCTTTCGATTTGTATTAGCATTTCCAATACCAAAATATAACCGTTTTAAAGATAAATACATATTTATTTAAATCAGGGTTGGAAACTTGTAACAATAGCAGCCTTTGGAATTTAATTTGTCAACCAACTGACGTTTGCATGGTAGAAGTGCATGTGGTAAAGTTTGTTATCAAAATTACACAATAGGTCCTTAGTGATAAAAATGGCCAATTTAGGGTATACAGATTATTATTTTATGGAGCTATTCATTATTTATGGTAAATGTCATTGAATAATTGGTCGAATATGTCGTGGTTTCGCAGTAAAGTATCCAGATAGACCAAATCCTAGTCCGGACACAGTAAAGAGATTATTGAAGAATTCTTCAAGTTACGGGAGTTTTATCTCCAAAAAGGGAAAATCAAAGCCAATTGTTGATACTGAGGTAAATGTAGTCAATGTATTATCATATTTCGCTGCTAAGCCAATTTCGTCTCTCAGGGTTTGTCAAAGAGAGTTGTGTTTGTCAACAAGAACCATTCACAGAATATTAAAATAAAATCTCTGGACGCAGCAAGTGCGTTATGGTAGTGAATTTTCATAAAAATGTTTTTATTGCAAATATGTGTGTTTTCTTTTTAAGAAGGCAGGCATCAATTTTGGTTACCAGTATAACCTATATAATAAAAGCAATGTGCCAAGTTTCATAAAAATAACTTTATTGTGTGAAAATGTACAAAAATTTCCAAAAGTAAACTTAAAAGTGTTCCCGGAAAAACCCGTTTCTTGGTCAACCTTATAGGTTAATAGCAAATTGTGCTATTCAAATATGAAGCATTTGATCAAAATTCGCTACCATAATGCACTTGCTGCATCCAGAATTTCTTTTCTTACAAACATATTTCGATGGAAAATGCAAAAATGCAATAACATAACGCGTGTTTGATTGAAAAAAAAAAGAAAATTTGTATCACCAACGACTTCTGGGCTATCCTGTGATTGTAGAAATATTTTTTTAAGATGTAGCTCAAGACACTCTATAATTAATATATACATTTTTTTTCATATCTTGTATAATAACGGATATATTGAGCTTTATTGATTTTTCGACAAAAATTATATACCATTAAACGATAAACTCTATAGCTAAGGTTACTGCCAAGCATCAGAGAAAGGGTCTATTTGAAATGAATTTTCTGGAAATATTTTAGTAAAATGAAGGGCAATGACGGTTGAAACTAAGACTTCAGGGTTTGTAAAACATTCTTCTTGAGACATTTTTTTTCCATAGACCATATTAAATTCAAGTTATTTGCCTAAATGTTGCCGATTTTGACGCTTTAAATCGCAACTTTGACGTTTTGAGGAAAACCGCATTTTATTTTTCTTTAAATGCCTATAACTTTTTTGTCTTTCGACCTACATCGTTAAATTTTGGTAGGTAACTTACCTATAAGGATATAAACCCGCGCACCCAATTTGGTTGCCCTTACTTTGTTAATTCCGGAGATATAAATTTTTTTCGAAAAAAAATACAAAATTTTCCGGGAAAACCTAGGCAGATTTTCCTGACTAACGAAATTATCCAAGCCATTTGCCAAAGGAATTTATTCACCAAATTTAATCAAAATCGGCCTATTATTTTTTGAGTTATCGGTGTGATACATATATATATATATATATATATATATATATATATATATATATATATATATATATATATATATATGTATATATATATATATATATATATATATATATATATATATATATTTATATATAAACATATAAAAATTGAAACTGACCCCGGATATGTGTTCTGGGGGGCCTAATTAGTGCTCATTTGAAGAAATTTTTTAAAAATTCAAAAGTCGGGATCTCCTCATTAGTGAATTTTTTTAAGAAAATTCACTAAAAGCAGAACTGGAGACCCTTCTCCTATCACTTAGTCCAAGCTTATAGCCTGGTGAGAAGTCCCAACCTGTTGAAATTTTATGGTTCGATGAGACGAAGTTCTGCAAAATGGATCGTTCAATCGTCACAATAGCCAACTATTGTCAAGACCGTTGATCACATAATGTATTTTGTGCCGTAAAAAATGATTAAGTTTTCGGCATGCAAATGTATTTAAAAAATCTGACTAGGGTGGGTTACTGCAATATATTCATATACAACACTAAGACTAGAAGAATCTGAAACGACCTGGCATCAATAAGACGGAGCGCCTTCGCATAATTCCCACTCGGCGTCTAATTTCTTGACCCAACATTTCAATGACAGATGGATTGCCAACAACAGAACACGTAGTAGGCCACCGCGCTCTTCAGACCTGTCTTGACTCGCAAGTACCTGGGGCCTGTCACCAAAACCTAACCTAACATGATTGACAAGGTTGTAGATGCATTAAATACTTTAAGTCCAGAAAAATTAAGTCGGGCTACCGGCAGCAACATAACGAAACGAGTAGCAAAATGTCTTGTAGTTGGTAGAGGCAATTTTGAGCACCTGTTGTAGTTATAAAATTCGTGCTTGTTCTTCAATTTTTTCTCATTCCTTTTTATGCATAGCTAAGTGCTATATAAATAAATAGTTTCCTATATATTTTTTTAATATTACATTCTCTCCAAAACAGTTAGTTTTAGCAATAGGGAATGCTCATGCAAATTAAAAAAGATAAAAAATGCCAGTTAACGTAGTTAATAAAATACAGGGTATTCCATTTGAAAAAGGCAAATCTTGATCAAGTGAATTTTGTCGAGTTGCCAAGTCAATTTCTATCAGCCTGTATATTGCAACGCAAAATAGTAATAAGTGTGGTAAAGGAATACATACTGGTATTTTGTGTGCAAAAGATAGATCTTGTAGATTATTTTTCCTTCAAGTTATCAGGTATAAAGTGAAACTATGATTTTGCAAAAGTTTTTGAAAACAAGGAAATAGGTTGAAAATCGGTAATTTTTGACACAGAGTTTGCTCGTGAAACTCTAACTTAAATTACGAGTAGAGTTTATGTTCTTCTAATTACCATAATGCACTTGCTGCATCCAGAATTTCTTTTCTTACAAACATATTTCGATGGAAAATGCAAAAATGCAATAACATAAGGCGTGTTTGATTGAAAAAAAAAAGAAAATTTGTATCACCAACGACTTCTGGGCTATCCTGTGATTGTAGAAATATTTTTTTAAGATGTAGCTCAAGACACTCTATAATTAATATATACATTTTTTTTCATATCTTGTATAATAACGGATATATTGAGCTTTATTGATTTTTCGACAAAAATTATATACCATTAAACGATAAACTCTATAGCTAAGGTTACTGCCAAGCATCAGAGAAAGGGTCTATTTGAAATGAATTTTCTGGAAATATTTTAGTAAAATGAAGGGCAATGACGGTTGAAACTAAGACTTCAGGGTTTGTAAAACATTCTTCTTGAGACATTTTTTTTTCCATAGACCATATTAAATTCAAGTTATTTGCCTAAATGTTGCCGATTTTGACGCTTTAAATCGCAACTTTGACGTTTTGAGGAAAACCGCATTTTATTTTTCTTTAAATGCCTATAACTTTTTTGTCTTTTGACCTACATCGTTAAATTTTGGTAGGTAACTTACCTATAAGGATATAAACCCGCGCACCCAATTTGGTTGCCCTTACTTTGTTAATTCCGGAGATATAAATTTTTTTCGAAAAAAAATACAAAATTTTCCGGGAAAACCTAGGCAGATTTTCCTGACTAACGAAATTATCCAAGCCATTTGCCAAAGGAATTTATTCACCAAATTTAATCAAAATCGGCCTATTATTTTTTGAGTTATCGGTGTGATACATATATATATATATATATATATATATATATATATATATATATATATATATATATATATATATATATATATATATATATATATATTTATATATAAACATATAAAAATTGAAACTGACCCCGGATATGTGTTCTGGGGGGCCTAATTAGTGCTCATTTGAAGAAATTGTTTAAAAATTCAAAAGTCGGGATCTCCTCATTAGTGAATTTTTTTAAGAAAATTCACTAAAAGCAGAACTGGAGACCCTTCTCCTATCACTTAGTCCAAGCTTATAGCCTGGTGAGAAGTCCCAACCTGTTGAAATTTTATGGTTCGATGAGACGAAGTTCTGCAAAATGGATCGTTCAATCGTCACAATAGCCAACTATTGTCAAGACCGTTGATCATTTAATGTATTTTGTGCCGTAAAAAATGATTAAGTTTTCGGCATGCAAATGTATTTAAAAAATCTGACTAGGGTGGGTTACTGCAATATATTCATATACAACACTAAGACTAGAAGAATCTGAAACGACCTGGCATCAATAAGACGGAGCGCCTTCGCATAATTCCCACTCGGCGTCTAATTTCTTGACCCAACATTTCAATGACAGATGGATTGCCAACAACAGAACACGTAGTAGGCCACCGCGCTCTTCAGACCTGTCTTGACTCGCAAGTACCTGGGGCCTGTCACCAAAACCTAACCTAACATGATTGACAAGGTTGTAGATGCATTAAATACTTTAAGTCCAGAAAAATTAAGTCGGGCTACCGGCAGCAACATAACGAAACGAGTAGCAAAATGTCTTGTAGTTGGTAGAGGCAATTTTGAGCACCTGTTGTAGTTATAAAATTCGTGCTTGTTCTTCAATTTTTTCTCATTCCTTTTTATGCATAGCTAAGTGCTATATAAATAAATAGTTTCCTATATATTTTTTTAATATTACATTCTCTCCAAAACAGTTAGTTTTAGCAATAGGGAATGCTCATGCAAATTAAAAAAGATAAAAAATGCCAGTTAACGTAGTTAATAAAATACAGGGTATTCCATTTGAAAAAGGCAAATCTTGATCAAGTGAATTTTGTCGAGTTGCCAAGTCAATTTCTATCAGCCTGTATATTGCAACGCAAAATAGTAATAAGTGTGGTAAAGGAATACATACTGGTATTTTGTGTGCAAAAGATAGATCTTGTAGATTATTTTTCCTTCAAGTTATCAGGTATAAAGTGAAACTATGATTTTGCAAAAGTTTTTGAAAACAAGGAAATAGGTTGAAAATCGGTAATTTTTGACACAGAGTTTGCTCGTGAAACTCTAACTTAAATTACGAGTAGAGTTTATGTTCTTCACTTTTTAAATGACTTTCATTCGAAAATATAACAATGTGTAGTATCAAATTTTTGATGGTACCGTGTACACAATTCAATAATCTATCGAAATAAAAAAACTGAGGTTTTCCTTTGAAACACAGTCAATAAGGTCATATTAGAAAAGCGGGAGTGGGAGAAACGTAAACGTTGTCCAAAAATGTGCATTTTTGAAAAATAGATGTGTCATGTCGGAGGATTTTGTCATTACGCAAATCGCTCCAATTCTAATGAATTTATTTCATAATTTTCTCGCTCACAGCATGTGTTTAAAAAAAATTCGCTTCCATAGCGCACTTGCTCCGTCCAATCGTTGATATTCTGGTCATTACTCTCTCTCAGGGCTGAAAATAAATTCATCTCTTGCATTTACCGGTCACCCTCTGACAACAACTTTGTCCAGCTCTTTGACTACCTTTCTGAAAAAACCGACAATCTGATTTCTGAATATCCTTCCTCCGAGGTCACTATTCTTGGTGACTTCAATGTCCATAATAAGGAATGGCTAGGATCTTCAAGATCCACAAGGAAGAGCAGCGGAGGCCTTTGCAGTCAGCAATTCTTTAGTCAATATGATTCAGCAACCTACTTACATTCCTCGCATCCCAACACACAGCTCAAATCCCTTGGATCTCCTTCTTACTACAAATCCTGACTGCTATAAGATATCAGTCACCGCCCCCTGGGTCACTCAGACCACGGCATGGTCACTTCTTCCTGCGCAATGCAACCCGAGGTCACACAGTCATCACACCCATGTCTCGTTTGGCACTACAACTCCGGGAACTGGGACGAAATGCGAGATTACCTTTCCTCATATCCATGGGCCTCTGTCTGCTTCTCTCATCCGGACCTCTCTGATATCTCACAAAACGTCACCAAAATTATCCAAGCTGGCATTATTTACTCCACGTACACAGAAAACCTCTGCAGCCACTCAAAAGCCCTGGTTCTCTAAATCCTGTGACAAGGCCAGACTTAAAAAGGTCAAAGCTCACAAAAAGCTTCTACACAATTCCAGTCAAGAAAACCGTCAAGCATTTAACGACGCAATAAACCGCTATGTCCGCACTCTTTCTGATGCAAAAAACTAGTTTAATAACCACATCAAACACACAGTCCTCTCAAGCTGCAACGGCAGCAAACCCTTCTGGACTCTTGCTAAATCTATTGGGAATAATTTCTGCAAGAGCACGTTCCCACCTCTTGTCTCAGGGTATGAAATTGTTTCTACCGCCCTGGGCAAGGCTGAACTTTTTGCCTCGTTGTTCGCCGGCAATTCTACTCTCAACCCACCTTCAAATGTTCAACCACCAACAGTCCCCAATGTGGCGCATAAAATGACGGATATCATTTTCAAAACTAAAAATGTACGAAAGATGCTTTCTTCTCTTAGTACCAGGAAAGCCTCTGGCCTTGACGAGATCCCAGCAATTGTTCTCAAAAAATGCGCACCAGAACTTGCTCCTGTCCTGACTCGTCTGTTTCAGACATCTTACAATAGAGGCATATTCCCTAGTAACTGGAAAACTGCTCGAGTACAACCCGTCCCCAAGAAAAGATCGAAAGCGCTTACTAGCAACTACAGGCCTATTTCTCTCCTTTCAGTCGTCTCTAAAGTGATGGAAAAGTATATAGACACCGAATTACTAAAATTTCTTGAAAAACACAGTCTACTCCATGACAGGCAGTATGGATTCCGTCAGCGCATATCAACTGCCGACCTCCTTTCCTTTGTCATCCATTCTTGGAACAAGTCTATGGAAATACACGGAGAATCCCAGATTGTCGTTCTAGACATATCTAAAGCATTCGACCAGGTCTAGTACGCAGCGTTGCTTAATAAACTACCGGTCTATGGCCTACCACCAAAACTCTGTACGTGGACAGCAAATTTCCTCTCCAACCGGAGCATTTCGGTTGTCGTGGATGGCCATTCCTCTAAACTGTATCCAATTAATGCAGGAGTTTCTCAAGGTTCAGCTTTAGTAGCCCCTACTTTGTTTCCTCTCCACATCAATGACCTCCTCTCTAGCACATCCAACCCAGTTCACAGCTACGCGAACGACAGCACCCTCCAGTCAAATATACAATATTCTAAGCCTGTCTCTTTATCTCAACTAGATGAGGATCGCAGACTCATGGAGGGTTCTATCTCCGTGGATCTCCAAAAAATATTAGACTGGGGCAATAGAAATCTTGTACAATTCAACCCCACCAAATCACAGTCTTGCTTTCTTTCTCATAAGAGATTCACCAGCCCTATACCCATCCCAATAAAGAACCAAGTTATTCAAAGTAATGAGTCCTTTTCACTTGTTGGCATCTCTGTGGATCAAAATCTCAATTGGCACCAACATGTCACATCAATTGCAGAAGCGGCTGCTAAGAAATTAGGTTTCCTTTTCTGGGCTAGCAAATACTTTTCACCAGCTAATGTCTATACTTTATACACTTCACAAATAAGATCAAACCTCGAATACTGATCCCACATCTGGGGTGGTGCTGCCGCTTCTACACTCGCTATCCTGGACTCCATCCAGAAGAGAGCTATACGTCTCATCGGTGACCCTACTCTCACCCAAAGGCTGCCATCCCTTGCCCACTGACGTGCCGTTGGTGACCACTCTCTCTTTTATAGATATGTGCACGGGCACTGCTCAGAGGAGCTTTCTTCCATAGTTCGTCCATCTGCTGCCCCCAACAGATCTACCAGGGGAACAGAGCGAATGCATCCTTTTACTGTCGGGGTCACCAGATATAGAACATCTTGTTATGCCCGCTCTTTTGTCCCGAGGACTTCCAAGTTGTGGAATTCCTTGCCGGCACCTGTTTTTCCTTCTCCCCCGAGCCTCCAAATCTTCAAGTCCAGAATTAACAAGTTGCCTCTTTCCTCCTTGTCAACACCCACGGTACGATAGTATTTAGGCTGTAAGCCCTCGTGGTGTGTTGTTGAAATAAAAAATAAAAAAATAAAAAAATTATCAGTTAATAAAGACTATTTTCGAAAACCTAATTCACTACAACACTTTCTTACGCCTGACAATTATTTCGCTAACAACTGTACTCTCATCAGAGACATGAAGAGAGCGTTATTATTTTTTCAAAAAAAAATCTACATACAAAAAAATACAGGGACAACATTAACAGAACCAGTTATAAAAGAAAATAAGGGCAAAACAACATGTTTAGTGGTAGTCTGACAAAGCACTGATCTATATTCCGAATGCATAAAAATTAATTGAAACAGTTTTTATTGGATACAAATACAATTTAGATGTAAAAGCAGATATCCTAGTGAAAATCAAAAGCATGTCATTTGCGTTTTCCGATAGCATATATGAACAGGCTTGGGAAATCAATAATTTCTAGCGCACAGAAACGAGAACATTTATTTTCTATTTTGTTAACTAGCAATGGCACTGTAATGTACTATTTAGGAACAGCATTAACTAGCAAAACTGGTAGAAATTCTTCAAAACTACACCAAAAATAAATATAATAGATATATATATATATATATATATATATATATATATATATATATATATATATATATATATATATATATATATTATCAAAATAACTTGTTTGAAAATGTACAAAAATTTTCCGAAAATAAACTTAAAACGTTTCCGAGAAAACGCGTTTCCTATCTGACGAACCTTAGGTTAATAGCAAATTGCGTAATTGAATTTTGAAGCGTTTAATGAAAATTTGCTACCAAAACGAACTTACTGCGACTCGATTTTTTGACAAACATGCATCATATTTCGATTAAAAATGGAAAATGCAATACGTAATGTTAATTTTTTTTGTAGGTATCACCAACGACTTATGGGCCATCCTGTGATTGTCAAAATAATTTTATAAGATGCAGCTTAAGACACCATATAGGTAATGCATACATTTTTTCTCGTATCTTGCATAATATCAATTATATTCAGCTTTACCGTAGAAATGCGTAACCCTGTAAATAAGTAAACAGAAAGTAAACCCGGACATGGATTCTAGGGGGCCTAGTTTGCGCTCATTTGAAGAAACGTTTTTAGAATTCAAAAGCCGCGGTCTCCTCATTAACGATTTTTTTTTACGAAAATTAGCTAAAAATTAAAGACCGTTAAACCATAAACTTAACTAAAACTACTGTCAAACCAGTGAGGAAGGGTCTATTTCATATGAATTTTCTGGAAATATTTTAGTAAAATGAAAGGCAATGATGGTTGAAGCTGAAACTTTAGGGTTTGCAGAACACTCGGAAACTTTCTGTTCAATATATGTTTTTCAGACGAGTGTACGTTTTTATTAAACTCTACAGTCAATCGTCATAATTGTCGTCATTGGGCAGATAATAATCCAAGAAATTTTCACGAAGTCCACAATCAAACTTCCAGAAATTGAATGTCTGGACTGGCATTTTTGGAGACCGTTTAATCGGACCAATTTTTCTTGATGGCAATTTGAGTGGCGAAACGCATTTGAAGTTACTAGAAGATATCCTTTACCCTGTACTAATTGACATTGTTGAAAATTATGATCGCTATCAAGAAAGTCAATTAGTGTTTCAACAAGATGGAGCTCCTCAGCATTTTTCATAACGTTTTAGGGAGTTTTTTAACAGAGAGTTTCCAGAAATGGATTGGGCGTAAAGGTGCTATTGAGTGGCCTCCTAGATCACCGGATTTAGCTCCTTTAAACTTCTTTCTATGGGGCCATTTAAAGAGTAGAATTTTCGCAACAGAACCGGAGTCTCTGGAAGAATTACGACGACGCATTGTTGAAGAATGCCGTCTAATAACTCCACAAATGCTCCAGAATGTCAGAGCTCGTTTTGAACAAAATTTGTACTTTTGTATGGAAGCTGGTGGTCAACAATTTGAACACTTACCTAACTGAATAAACATGTTTTTATCGTTTGATTTTATTTTTTAGTTTATTTAACGAAAAATCGACTAATTACTGCATTTATTATCACAATGAATGAAATACGTTCTTGCTGTGAATAATTTTTTAAACGAGTTGATAAAACTTCCAAAAAAAATTAGAGTGCTGAATTCAGAAAAGAAAGGGCTTTCAAATTATGTAACACTTGACCCATGTTTCCTATTTAAAATATAAGGGTTGTTATCACCACCCTCAATGGGTTGATATCACAACGTTTTATGTCAAAACATGTCCCCCTCAATATTAAAATTGACGTGTTTCAGCGTTTCTTAAAAAAAAATTATCTGGGCGCAAATCGGTCTGTTTCATTTTCAATGCGCCAGCCTGTATAACACATAGTAGAAGCTTAAGACCACTAAAAACATGTTTGGTTTTTCAAATAATAATTTTATTTCACAGCATACACAATAATTAACATGCTTTTTAAAATTCTATTTCACATTTAATTGCTGCTGTAAAGTGAATAATTAAGAGGAATGTGTTTAAAATACAAGCCAGCAGTTTTCTAAACGTTCGGAGGAAAAACAATTGCATTGTGATAAACTTAATATGTTATTGATTCACGTATGCCTCTAGTTTTTAGTAGCACAAATAGTGCTGGATTATGCTGTGCTACAGTCAAATCGAGGCAGTGATCTTTTCAGTCTCCATGATTCCTGAAACCTGCTACACTTTTCAGGAGTTTCAGTGGAATTGAATGTTGAACATTTTCCACTTGTTACTAGATGGAGCTACAAGTACTGAAGCTAAATTTATTCGGACCGGCCGCTTGCAGATTCCTTTAATACGTTTATTGGAATTTCAAATGCATAATACACAAAAATTTAGTCATACATTTTATAGAAAAAATACGAATATATACTTTAAGCTTTCATGCATATCTGGACAATTCTCCTAAGCAGACGAACTAAGTATTTATATATTATTATCTATTATATAATAATCAAAACTTTATTAAAACCAATGATTTATTAATCATTTAAATAGGGACTATTTATTGCCATTGACCTGAGTTTTTTTTTTAAGTTTTGGCTCATGATTCGCAAGTTACATTTTTTTAAACGTGTAAAATATAGTGTTATTTCAAGACAAAAAACGTCAGATACTTCATCACAGATTAAAAAAAATTGAAATTCAACTTCTTGCTTTAATACGCTGTATCTCCTTTAATTTCTACTTTTAGATGTGCCATATCGTGATACCTATTTTGATACAAAAAATCTCCCACTGCACGGTGTCCTGTTACTTTTGAAACAATTTTTATAACTAATATTTTAAAATAGTTTTTTCTTTAATCAGCTTACCATTATTTTTTCCTCTTTTTAGTTAGTCAACTTACCTGAAAAAAGAAAAGAAAAATTAGTCACCTAAAGTTAAAACGTATCTAAATAATAGAAGAATTGTGACAGGAATTATGCGTTGCTCCATAAGTGTAGTAAAAAATTGTCTACAAGTAAAACTTATTTATTACACGAATCTTCGAAGAAGAAACTACCCCACATTTGAAATACATTTCGTTTTCCGCACTGCAACTATAAACAACGTAGACAACAGTTTATCGTTACAAAGATGAAATTTCTGAAAAACCACTGCCCCTTGTAAGGAATGTGAGGATCTGCCACGTGCTCAACATCACATAGTACACTGAACCGAACTGGAAAGCAAAGTTTGCGGGCATTCATCTTGTCACAATGATACGGCCACACTACTTGTTATAGCCCAGTTATATGCAATCAATTAATAAGTTATGTGCAAGTAATTTTGACAATTATACATTTAGTGTCTGAATGAAAATTCGCTAATAGAGAGGCCACGGTGAAAAGATTTTGAAAAAATGTCTTCAGATGAGCGCGAATTTGGGTCCCTAGAACCCAAAGCCAAGGTCTGTTAAAATTATATATATATATATATATATATATATATATATATATATATATATATATATATATATATATATATATATATATATACTATCATACCGTGGGTGTCGACAAGGAGGAAAGAGGCAACTTGTTAATTCTGGACTTGAAAGTTTTGAGGTTCGGAGGAGTCCTCGGGACCAAAGAGCGGGCATAACAAGATGTTCTATGTCTGGTGACCTGGGCAGTAAAAGGGTGCATTCGCTCTGTTCCCCTGGTAGATCTGTCGGGGGCAGCAGGTGGAGAAACTATGGAAGAAAGCTCCTCTAAGCAGTGCCCGTGCGGATATCTATAAAAGGGAGAGAGGTCACCAACGGCACATCGGTGGGCAAGGGATGACAGCCTTTGGGTGAGGGTAGCGTCAACTATGAGACGTATGGCTCTCTTCTGAATGGAGTCCAGGATAGCGAGTGTAGAAGCGGCAGCGGCACCCCATATGTGGGAGCCATATTAAAGGTTTGGCCTTATTTGTGAAGTATATAAGGTATAGAGATTAGCTGGTGAAAAATATTTGCGAGCCCGGAAGAGGAAACCTAATTTATTAGCAGTCGCTTCTGCAATTGATGTGACATGTTGGTGCCAATTGAAATTTCGATCTACAGAAATGCCAACAAGTGGAAAGGACTCATTACTTTGAATCACTTGGTTGTGCATTGTGATAGGTCTAGGGCTGGTGTATCACTTATCAGATAGAAAGTAAGAATGAGATTTGGTAAGGTTGAATTGTACAAGATTTCTAATTTCCCAGTCTAATATTCTTTGGAGATCCACGCAGACATCACCCTCCATGAGTCTGCGATCCTCATCTAATTGGGCTAAAGAAACAGGCATAGAATATTGTATATTTGAGTGTAGGGTGCTGTTGTCCGCGTAACTGTGAACTGGGTTGGATGTGCTAGAGAAGAGGTCATTGATGTGGAGGAGAAACATAGTAGGGGCTAAAGCGGAACCTTGTAGAACTCCTGCATTAATTGGATACAGTTTACAGGAATGGCCATCCACGGAAACAGAAATTCTCTGGTTGGAGAGGAAATTTGCTGTCCAGGTACATAGTTCTGGTGGTAGTCCATAGGCCGGAAGTTTATTAAGCAGCGCTGCGTGCCAGACCTGGTCGAATGCTTTGGATATGTTTAGAGCCTCAATCTGGGATTCACCGTCTAGTTCCATAGACTTGTTCTAAGAATGGGTGACAAAGGTAAGGAGGTCGGCAGTTAATCTTCGCTGACGGAGTCCATACTGTCGTAGATTACACTGTGTTTTTTAAGAAATATTAGTAAGTCGGTGTTTATATACTTTTCCATCACTTTCAGGGCGACTGAAAGGAGATAAATAGGCTTGTAGTTGCTAGGAAGCACTTTGGATCCTTTCTTGGGGACGGGTTGTACTCGAGCAGTTTTCCAGTTACTAAGGAGTATGCCTCTATTGTGAGATGTCTGAAACAGACGAGTCAGGACAGGAGCAAGTTCTGGTGCGCATTTTTTGAGAGAAATTGCTGGGATCTCGTCAACGCTAGAGGCTTTCCTGGTATTAAGAGAAGAGAGCATCTTTTGTACCTTTTTAGTTTTGAAAATTATATCCGTCATTTTATGCGCAACATTGGGGACTGTTGATGGTTGAACATTTGGAGGTAGGTTAAGTGTAGAATTGCCGGCGAACAAAGAGGCAAAAAGTTTAGCCTTGCCCAGGGAGGTAGAAGCAATTTCATCCCCTGAAACAAGAGGTGGGAACGTGCTCTTGCAGAAATTATTCCCAATAGATTTAGCAAGAGTCCAGAAGGGTTTGCTGCCATTGAAGCTTGAGATAATTTCTACCCTAATATAGGGACAAGGTATGTAAGGCATAGATGCATTCTCACAACAATTAGAACCGTAGGCCGGTTTCGCTCTAATTAGAGCTCGTCAGTACGTCATACTATAGGCCAGGGCTGACAATTTATTAAATTGTTAGATGGTTGTATACAGTCTCTATTTTTTTAACACTTTGTGTTATTTGGAGCTGGCATAACAACATACTACTTGATTCCGCAACTAGGTGGCGACACGCTCACCACTCACTTTGTGTTGAAAGGCTGGCTACTATAGCCGTATTACTTTATAGTTGTATTTTCGCAGCAATTGGTATGCCGTACTGAAGAGCTCTAATTAGAGCGAAACTGGTCTACGGTTCTAATTGTTGTGAGAATGCATCTATGTCTTACAAAGATATACCGATTGTAAGGCTTTCGAAAAAATTCCTCAAATGAGCCGGTATTAGGGCCTTTAATCCAATCTTCAAGGTCCGTTTAAATTTTAAATGTTAATTCTAGTAATATGTCGTACTAATATGTACAATTCTTATCAAAATTCGCAACGATAATGCACTTGCTGCGTCTCGAAATTTTTTATATTGTGGCCGCGATCCAAAAGCTTGCCAGTATAGAATGTGTTTCTGTTTGTGTCTGCTGTAATACTTTTTTACAAAATATGCTTGAAAAAAAAACAGAGTTAAAGAAATAACGAAAATGGTTATTAATTAATTAAGTGAAGATTGGAACCTGTGATGAGCACTGATAAGTACACTTGGAGAACCCCAATCACCACAATACATTTTAAAAGACCTAACGATCGTTTTGTTAACAAAGTTAGCCTCACCAGAGGATGAAAATATTCTCCAGACCTAACGATTATTTCGCTAACAAAGTTAGCTTCATCAGAGCATGAAAATATTCTCCAGGATATTTTCATCCTTTGACGGAGTGTTTTTACGCACCCTGTATACTGTTTTCAAGGAATTCTTTCTGTATTGATTGAAGTTAAAAGAAGCACACTTTTTAAAATTTTTGGCATGCTAGAGTGTGGTACGGTGAATTATTAATGCAGATACAGATAGCCAAATCTGTCTCTGATATTTTAGAAAAGTGGCCGTAACTTTTGAACGACTCCGTATAGACCCCAACAACTTACATCGGTTGAATCGGCAAAACGAGAGGAACTTAAAAATGAAATATTATACAGGTGAACCATTTAAAAAAAAGTAATGTTTGGCTTGTATCTAAATTATGCAACACCCTGTATATGCAAATATAATTTCAGTTTGTAGCTAAAGTTAGTACCTGCAACATCTGTTCCAAAATTTTTTATCGTTGAATAATAAAGGAGATATTGGACTTTAACGCACTGTTGGACCACTCTGTATATTATTAAGCTCTTATAACAGTATATAATTTTATATTGCCTGCGACCTTAATTTTTTTTAATTCGTTAAATGCATTGGGGGTGCGCAAGAAAAAAAAGTTCGGGACGCATCAAGTGAGTTATGGTAGTGAATTTTTATTAAATGCTTCAAATTTGAATAACTTAAGTTTCTACGAGTGTCGAAAGTTGAATTTTAATGTGTATAGTAGGGTCTTACCCAGGGCAACATATAAACTAAATTTCAATAAAATAACTTTGTAATTTTCGGAGAAAAAAAATTGTTTTGAAAGAAAACTCAAAATTTTAAAAACATAATTTTCTATAAACTTATAAATTTCAGTTTTGGTACGTAGCAAGGCCCTTATCAGTGCTATATATCCACCAAATTCCATTAAAATATATATGTAATTTTCTGAGAAAAAATTTTTTTCGAAAGAATATTCAAAATTTGAAAAATTTAACTTTCTATAAACGTAGAAAGCTTAATTTTGGTGTATCTTATACAGGGCAACATATCCACCAAATTTCATTAAAATAACTTGGTAATTTTCGAAGAAAAGTATTATTTCAAAGGAAAACTCAAAATTTTCCTGGAAAACCTTGTCCGATTTTCCTGGCTAACAAACTCATCCAAGCCATTAATAAAAGAAAGGCACTTACCGAGTTTCATCGAAAACTGCTAATTATTTTTTACAAAATGACATTTAAAATTTTGGTGCTTTAAAATTCATAATTTTCGAAAATCTAAGTTAAAACAAGACAATTTTGTTATTGGACCATGATATAAAAATTCCAAGGATATATATGAAATATTGGTTATAGGAAACAATTATGGGAAGTTAATTAAAATGAACAATTGGAAAACCAAAATCAAAGTGCCGTCAGTGTCAAGAAGATTTCGAGCTATATTATTCATTATATTCAAGTCCAAATTGTATCAATTGCAAACACAAGTTTAATACTTAATTGTAAGATGCGTTGTAAAATTTATACACCAATAAACTAATAAAATATATATATATATATATATATATATATATATATATATATATATATATATATAACATATGCAATTTGAAAGTGACCTCGGATATGGCTTCTAGGGGTCCTAGTTGGCGCTTATTTCAAAAATTTTTTGCAAAGTATCACCATCGATACCTCTCTATTAGTGAATTTTTTAAATAGAAATTCACTAAAAAAAACCTACTTAACACTACTTAATAATTATTAACTACTTACCAACTTTTTCTTTAGTTAGTTATACGTTATAGTAGTTAAAAAGTCCCTTAAAAAGTTAACCTTTAAATTTATAATATTATCCACTGAATTAATCACAGTATCGCAATTATTTTGTCCACTTATTAAGCAACCCGAAGTAGTGGCCATCGTAATAATAATAATAGTCTTGTTAGAACATGTAAACAACAACGAAATGATCTAATTAAAAATCAATCCGACGCGAAGACGAAAATGACTAGGTAGTAGGTACACACGCTCTACCAAAAGTCCGCTACAAACTGAAGTGTATAATTTTATAGCGCACAATAGATTGCTTATTCGGTCGTTTTCGACAATGATTGGTGATCATTTCGCACTGAAGTATCGCATTTCCTGGAGAGCGTCGAAAAATACACACCGCCGCCCGACTGCTTTATATGGATATGAATGTATATAACGTCTGCAACGATTAACACTATACTTATGACTTATTCTGATTCTGTGTTCTGTATTAATGGCTGCCGACTCTCTGCGATCCTATAAATACTAATTTTCTTTGTTGAATGCAGGAGGTAAAAAAGTAAATAAAAATTTATTAAAATATAGCATAGCAAAAATATTATTTTTTCCGCGCGGGAGTGCGCGCGCACGGGATCACTTATTGAGGAGCCGCCCCTGGAATATATTATCGTATATGATGATGCTCAGCCACTTGTTTATAAATATAAATCTATCTACTAAATACAGACCATTGAGTTTCCATTAGTTGCTGTTTTTGTTGTTGTTCACCTAAATAGGCTTTCTAAACATCTACCTTTGACCTTTATGTTGGGATGTTCCGAATATCATAGGTGTATCTTACCCTCATCTGAAATTCAATATTTTTATTTCTTTGTGAATATAGACCACAGAAATTGTATTTATGTTGATCTGAGTGAGTTTTTGAATCCTCAGTTCTCTGCAGTAAAAACATGTAGTTCATTTAATATAATACTACCTACGAAATATTATATAATAACTTTTTCTATGGGAACTTATTGTTTTGTCTGGGAACGTTTTAAAAAAAAGTTCGGGACGCAGCAAGTGCGTTATAGTAGTGAATTTTCATAATAATTTTACACTATTAGTAAGATATATTATTAAAACTAATTCTTTAAATTTAAATGGACCTTGGAGAGGTGTTTTAGGGTCCCAGTTAGTGATTATTTGAAAAAACTAATATTTTATATGAAGCTAGAAATTTTAAATTTGGTCTTAGATATAAGATTAAGTACTGCAAGTCTTTTAAAAATGTGTTACAAATTTCATTAAAGTTACAAAAGTTATTTGGAAAAAAGTTATTTAAAAAGTGAATGTACTTGCCAAATTATAAATATGGCAGGTATTTCACCTTATTAACCCATTAGTGCATAAGGTCCGTTTAAACGGACGTTGCAATTTTAACGGTTCTGCTGTACCAATCTCAAATAGAGGGGGCGGTAGTCAATCACGTGTCTTCCAGGCATACTAGGAATGCCAAATATAGCGTTGAATGCATTGTGAGTGGTAGTGATTTTGTTTCTTTACTTAGAAATGGATCCCAGTTTATACAGTAATATAAATGAAGGGTAAGTATATTAATTATTTTTTGTATTCGTGAAGGTGATTATACTTTTTCATTGTGAAATGGATGATAATATATTGAGGGTTACTCTTGTATGATAGATTTATGTAAAAGTGTGAGAGTTGAACTGCAATATTGCAATTTCTCAGGCGTCCGCTATGACGGACGTTATGCAGGGTAGCGCTTCATATAGAAATTTCAATGTTTTTCTCGTTTCTAGATTATCTCTTCATCATTATTAAACCTGATAGAGAATGATGATGACATATTCTCAGGTGCATCTATTTACATACAACCGCCTGAAGACAGAGGGGCTGAGACAGAAGAAGATAGCGACATTTCTGATGATGAAAACTCCGCCAATATAAGTCACTTATCAGGTGGTATATTGCGGCAGGGATGTAAACTTCGTTTCTCTGATAGAGAGTTCAATGAAGAATGTGATATTTCCTTGGACAATTTGCAAAGTAGGACTGTACAGGATCAAGAGTCAGAGGTCCATTTATCTGACGAAGAATATGATATTTCATTAGCAGTTTTGCGAACTAGAATGCAGTCTTCTATGCCAAGTTTCACAAGCGTATCTAAAAAACGTCGCAAGCGTCAGTGGAGAGAGCAAGCTACAGACTTTTCTTCAATGACTTTGGATTGTGTTGCAAGGTGTCCATCAGCGAAAGCAGAGAATGCTGAAACGCCAGTAGATTTCTACAAATTATTTCTTGACGAGAACCTAATTGAAGGGATTGTTGTTCAAACAAACAATTATGCACAACAGAAAAATATTCTTCTGAATGTTACACAAAGTTCGATGTATGTAATGTTAGGGGCATTCTTGTTGTTTGGGTATACAAAATATCCAAACAAGCGAATCTATTAGCACAAAAGTCATGACATTTCACATATTCTGCAGAACAGAATGCGCTTGAATAGGTTCGAGCTCATATTTAAATGTATCCATTTCAACAATAACCTCGATCGTGATAATGATAGATTGTATAAGCTCCGACCCCTGATAGAGAAACTCAACAATAATTTCCGGGAGCATGGTGGTTTAGAAGAACATTTGTCTATAGACGAGAGCATTATTCCATACTACGGAAAACACTACCCTAAGCAATACATAAAAGGCAAGCCAATAAGATCTGGTTTTGAGAGTTGGGCCTTGTGTACGAGTAATGGATACCTAGTAGCATTTGATAGATATACTGGCAAGTCGGATATCGCAAGAACATATGGCTTAGGAGGTGATGTTGTTACTGAGTTGGTGAAAAAAGCTAGAATTGAGTCAAATAAAGGATACAAACTTTATTTTGATAACTACTTTACTAGCATTCCTTTGTTAGAACATATTTCCAAAGAGAATTTTTGCGCTACAGGTACCGTTAGACAGAATATGTTAGAAGGTTGTCCATTTCCTGATAAAAAATATTGGTCAAAAGAAAAAAGGGGAGCGTATAGATTCATGTCAAATGAGCATCTATCACTGGTACAATGGAAAGATAATAAGACTGTTACAGTAGCATCCAATTTTGAAACTTATTTGGTAACGAACACAACTAGATGGTGCAGAGAAGAGAAGGGGAAAAAGAGTGTACCTCAGCCTGGGCATCTATCACTGGTACAATGGAAAGATAATAAGACTGTTACAGTAGCATCCAATTTTGAAACTTATTTGGTAACCAACACAGCTAGATGGTGCAGAGAGGAGAAGGGGAAAAAGAGTGTACCTCAGCCAAAAATGATATCTAATTATAGCAAAGGAATGGGAGGGGTAAGCAAAGGAATGGGAGGGGTAGATAAGCTAGATATGCTTATTGCTGATTATAGAACACGAATGAGACAAAGAAAATGGTATTGGCCTACTTTTTGTTATTTACTTGATGCATCAGTAGTAAATGGATGGCTTCTTATGAGAAAGATCAAACCAGATGATGCAAACTGTACTTGAAGTTTAGAAGGTATTTAGCATTGTCATTTCTGACAACATATGGGACAAGGCCATTATGCACCAGACCATCCACCGTAATCGATGATATGGTGTATGATAATGTTGGACAGCTGATTTAATATGTAGAAACTGATAGGAGATGCAGTGTACTAAAAAAAGTAAATTCATTTGTATTAAGTGTAAAGTAGGGCTTCACCCAAAAGAATGCTTTGTTAGATACCATACAAAATAGTTTCCAATAATATGTATATAACTGGCTTATTTGAATAAATCTTTATTGCATAAAATTAAAACTTACCTTTGAGTCCCTATTGCATAGCGTCCGATAAAACGGACGCCCATTATAGAAAAAACTAAACAAAAAGTATTTGTTATGCTCATTGAAGCATGCTATTTACAGACATTCTTGACCAATGTAACTAAAAAACAAAGAAATCAAATTTTTATGATTATATGCACTAATGGGTTAATTGCTTGGATGGTTTTGTGTTAATCAACCCGTCCAGTTTTTGCAAACACCAAACAACAAAAAAGGTTTTTTTAAAACAATTTTGTATTTATCCGCGAAGCTCATTATGTTATCTTTCTGTCATTTAGTACCCACGGTGCGCTTACATAGGTGTTACTATGGTTCAAGATTGAAGAATCCACCTAAATGGGAAATTTATTGACCTACCGGATTTGAAATATTTTTACGAAAATGTTCTACCATAACATACTTGCTGCACCCAGACCCTTTCCAACACTTATTTACGGTTGCTGTATCCATACCTTTTAAAATGACAAACAAGGTAACCTCAAAATCATTTTTGGGAAAAGATTTAAAAAAATTAATTGAGAACAATTGAAATATAAATTGGAAATCTTGGTTCGCTGCTTCGTCGCGGGGATTCGCCTTCCCATTCTGCATTCATACAATTACCCTCAATGCATAAACAAGAACAATTTAAACAAGAAAAAATACTTGGGAACAACCCCTTAGAAAGTTGCGGGACCTGCGGTGAATATAGAGGTTCTACGCGCGGTAAAAAGGATTTTAACGAGGTGTAGCTGCAAAATGGAATAAAGGCAGCTTATAGAGGTCCAACTAAGCTGTTTCCTTTGCACTTTCCGCTCACATTTGTTTTATATATTCTTCCCCGCCCAGCACCCTTATTCACACCTGGTCCCGTAACTTTCTTGTGGACTGTTCGCAAGAAATTAGTCTTGTGGTTTGGGCATCTAGAAGGGGTTCTAAGCATGTTTCTGAAAAGAATTTTCTAAACACCCGTCATGTGCTAATATGCAAATTTACCGAAAATTTTATTTTTATTTACAAACGGAAATTATACGAAATTATAGGTGGCAGGTAAGTATTTTTCCGTATTAATCGCTTGAATGATCGGTTTTAATCAACTTAGTCGAACCAGTTTCTGCAAACAAAATAACAGAAAAGGTTTTTTAAAACAAATTTGCAATTATCTGTAAACTCTCAGTGTGATCCTTTAAATTTAGTACTTACGCTGCTTTTATATAGGTTTTACTATGTATCAAAACTGAAAATTCTAGTTTAATGGGAAACTGAATTATCACCATTTGAAATATGTTTATGAGAATTCGCTACCATTACGCACATAAACTCTTTTCAACACTTCTTTACTCTTGCTGTATCCAAACATTTTGAAAATGAAATAAATATAAACAATAGAAAATTTTGAAATTACAAATTTCATCATTTAACCTAAACATCTGTTTATATAATTTAGACTACGGATGTATGTACTTTATCTTATGTAGTTTTCATTTAGGTACATCAAATTGTCCATACACTACATGAAGAGTTCAAGCCAAAAGTAAAAAATAAGTAGGTACCTACCTAGATATTATAAGTACTTACTGTATTAGTTTGAGGTAGGTATATTTTTTCTTGAAATAATTTTGTTTCACTTTGGTAATACCTACCAGCGATTTATGTATAGAGCTCACTAGGTAATACACACAATGTCTACAATCTACATGCAGTTTACCTATCACTTTCATATTTGTTTCATTGCATGTTACAATCGTAATACACTACTACAGTCAACGGCCAAGGGCATTTGTTAAAGCTAAGTTGAAATCAAAAGTTGGGTTAATATTTACCGACTATTTGTATTAACCTTAGAATATAGGTACCTAGTTGTTTTATATTATAAGATTCTAATAAGATATTAGCAATTAGCATCAGCGGAGTCGATTTCGGGGTTATGCGACGCGCAGACCGTACACGCTTCTCCGTGACAAATAGATACGTGTGGTCAGATCAAACTAGGAGAGAAAGAGATGGCTTTTAATTTTAAATACCGTGAACGTGAAGGACGGGAAGCTTAATATTTATACATAATAAAACGTAGCCCTAGATTGCTTTTAATATAATTGAATCATATTCATTAAAGTTTTTATTTATTAGTTTACATTCGCATGCTAAAATTTAGCGCTTTTGGGACGCACTGTCCCGGTATTAGGACAGAAATGGTCCAAGACTAACAATTTACAAAATAGTTGGTTGTACATTGTACACAGTGTCCATCTATACAACTTTGTGTAAACTAGAGCTGTCATGACAACATACTACCTGGTTCCGCACCGAGATGGCGTTCCTGTCGTATCGCTCACAATCTTCTCAATCCTGACGTATTGCAATAACTTCTATTGTTTAGATTTTTATCTACAATTTATTTAAATGGCCTGTCAGTACAGATAACGCCATCTGTCGAACATTGTCGATATTGCATTACAGAATCTGAAGTGATGTCGAGGATTATTTTATAATTAACTTCGAATAAATGTATTCTCCTTTGATCAAAAGACTTGAAAATTGGTACGCGACCACGCCTGTCTACGTTTTTTTATTGTTGTAAATTTTCTTTTCAATCACTCGAACAATTTGAAAGATATTGCGTTTTAAAAAATATTTTTTAATTTTTTATTAAGAAAATTTGTCCGTTAAGATTTTATGAACGAACTCATCCAAGCCATTAACAAAATAAGGGTAATTCCCAAATTTGGTCCAAATCAGTGAAGTATTTTTTGAGTTATTGGTTGGATATATATATATATATATATATATATATATATATATATATATATATATATATATATATATATATATATATATATATATCTATATATAAACTTTTTAACTGACCATGGAAACGGATTCCAAGGGCCCTAATTCGCGCTCATTTGAAGAAACTTTACGATAGTCTCACCATCGATACCTCTCTATTAGTGAATTTTCTGAATGAAAATTCACTAAAAGTATCTTGACATGGTAAGTGCCAAAAAATATGTTTAGGTCAAAATGTGCATATTTAGATCTCATCTTTGAGGTCTGTTAGCAATTTTTTTTTTGTTTGTCCCCTAAATATTTTACGGAATTTGTTCCATTCTATGCAGACTTACTATTATAGCGATAAGAATAGAGAGCAGTCTTCACAACACTCTTTGTTTTCCTAGTTACGTCTATTATAATTGGGAAATTTCGCCCAATGAATGAAATCTTCTGTCCTCGTTTTTCATATTCATCGAGAGTAATTCATTTAAATGCTTTGGCTTTGCATTTTCCTTTTTGTTGCCAACAGCCATTAGTGATGTTTGTCCATTTAAATCACAATAAGTTTCACAATACAGCCTGCTGTTATTTTATCCGCTTCTCTGTTTATTATGATAATTCTACCAAAAATAACTCATAACGGAAAAAGTTTCTAATGAACTCGTAAATATGCGGTTCTCATAATACAGCAACAAAAGCAATTAGAAAGAAGCGGGCGTTTTAGGAAAACCTTTTGAAATTGGGATATATCTTGAAAGCACTCTTAACTAACTTAAAAGACTTGTTAATATTTCACCGATGCATTTTGGTAGTATCAAATGGGCTGTGATTTTCTGTAAGATTTACACCATAATATTTTACGCCAATATGAGATACTAAGATTGAAATGAGATGCATTTTGGTGAGTTTTCATTAAATATATTCACTAGTTTTCTAAAATTTTCTTTCACATTTAAGACTAGTCAAAATTTTCATACGTTTAAATATAGCGTACTTCACACCCGTACTTGTGGGAGTTTATTCAGGCGACGAAAACAAATCGAAAATCAAATGTCAGAAATTGCCCATTGTCATTCATTATCGAGTTATTGATAAAAAAATGCACATTCAACATTTTCGAATTTAAAATTTATTACAAACTAATGGATACTTAAACAAAACAATGTTCCGTTGTTACAACAAATGTTTAAACAAATCGCCTCCTACCTAAAGACAGACAGATTCGCGCGACTTATCGCAAGCTCGAACTCTTTGGAGCATATTTTCATCTACGAATGTCACAGCAGCATGAATATGCGGTACTAGCTCTTCTGCATTGGAAATAGGTTCGCTATAAATTCTTTCCTTAAGGAAGCCCCAGAAAAAATTCAATGAATTAAGATCGGGACATCTAGCAGGCCATTTTATGGTCCCACTTCGTCCAATCCATCGCTTAGGGAAATTATGATTCAGTAAATTCGTCACTTCTATACCATAATGGGCCAGGGCACCATGTTGGGACCAATAGTTGAACCTACGAGGTAAATCAACTTCTTCAGGTGAAATGAAACATTTTTCTTCGCTTTTTCAATAGGGAACGTAATGATTATAACAGGCAGTTGGTCTAATAATGGTCCAAAGTCTTCTCTTATAAACTCAATCTATCGGAGCGCAGTGAGACGTTCTTCAAAGAAATGCGGACCGATGACAAAATTTCCAATAATTCCACTCCAGACGCTAAGAGACCACTTATTTTGGCTAGCTGTGTGAGTAAAGTGAGGTTTTGCAGTAGAACAGTATGTAGTGAAAGTAATGTCTGTTGACAACTACGTTCTCATGAAATGTTGCTTCATCAGTGAACAACACAATGTTGGAGAATCTTGTATCTCTTTGGATTTGTTGCTGTGCCCAGTGGCCAAATGACCAAATGATAGTCGCCTTTGATGATCATCATTGCAGAGTTCTTGGAGTAGTTGAATATGATATGGGTAAAATTTGTTTTTACGTAAAATTCATAAAACAGAGGTCTCACTAATATCAGTTTCCCTTGCTATTTATCTTGAGCTGATATGAGGGTCTTCTTCACATCAGTGAACAACACAAAGTTGGAGAATCTTGTATCTCTTTGGATTTGGTGCTGTGCCCAGTGACCAAATGATAGTCGCCTTTGATGATCATCATTGTAGAGTTCTTGGAGGAGTTGAATATGATATGGGTGAAATTTGTTTTTACGTAAAATTCATAAAACAGAGGTCTCACTGATATCAATTTCCCTTGCTATTTATCTTGAGCTAATATGAGGGTCTTCTTCACATCAGTGAACAACACAAAGTTGGAGAATCTTGTATCTCTTTGGATTTGTTGCTGTGCCCAGTGACCAGTCGCCTTTGATGATCATCATTGCACAGTTCTTGGAGGAGTTGAATATGATATGGGTGAAATTTGTTTTTACGTAAAATTCATAAAACAGAGGTCTCACTTATATCACTTTCCCTTGCTATTTCTCTTGAGCTGATATGAGGGTCTTAAATCACTTTCAAATTTACTATCAACTCTTTCTGTTCGTTCAAAGCAGGCTTGGTTCTTTCAGTCTTCTTGTATCCTGTATTCCCCGTTCCGTCATAACGTCGCATCAGTCTTTCAAAGGCGCTTCTGTGTGGTTGTCTTCTATTGGGATATTTCTCATGATAGATTCTTATCGCGAATAAATAGTTTTTGTTACTTGTTTGTAACACATAAATCATATGAATAATTTCTTGTCGAGATTAATTTTAGCGTCCTGTTATAATTCAAATACAAGAAAATGACTACTCTATATTTTAAGTTAATGTTTGATAAGTAACTCAATACATTGTTTATATAGGAGTTTATCCATAGACATCTAGGAGGCCATGCTATGGTTCTACTTCGTCCAGTCCATCGGTCAGGGAAATTTTGATTCTGGAAATTCGTCACTTGTCTTCCATAATAGGCCGGGGCACCATGTTGAAACAAATAATTGAACCTACGAGGTGGAGGAACTTCATCAGGTGAAATAAAACATTTTCATTGTTTTTTCAATTGAGAACGTAATGACTATACAAATATTATGTATACCTCTTGTAGTGAAGTTTCATCAAGAAAACTCAATAAGAGAGAGGTAACGATATTGAAACATTCAAAAAATGTATTCAAATGAGCACAAATTAGGGCCCCCAGAACTCATACCCAAGGTACGTTTGAATTTTCATATGTTTATATATATATATATATATATATATATATATATATATACATATATATATATATATATATATATATATATATATATATATATATATATATATATATATATATATATATATATATATATATATAGAGAGAGAGAGAGCAATAACTCGAACAACTGATTTGAACGAAACTTGGCAGATAGTTCGCGGTCAAGTTCGTAAATCAGCTATAACGGACATTTTCCCCCAAAATATAGACAAATATTTTTGAATACCTTTGCTAAAAAAGTATTAGAGTAACTGGAATGAGACTTTACATGAAGCTAAAATGGTGGGAACAAACCTCCGTTGTGAATTATAAGTAATTTGGTTCACCACATTTGGAGGCTTTTAAAATTAAAAATTAAAACTGAAAGACATGCATTGCAAAGACTTAAATGGTTAAAATTAAATGCCAGACTAACAGAGTGGTTAACTGCCATGCGTATGTTGATTCATACAAGGGACATAGATCATACATGAAAGATAATCAAACAACACAAAAACACGCATAAAACATACTACCCGAACTAGCAACCGCTAAATCTCGGCCTTAGAAATCACAAGAAGCCTCTAAATCATTTGTCAGTAATTACGAATGTGTTTCAAGCCACAATTCAACTAATTTTGTAATTAGTTGTTATGTTTACTTCTAATGTAATATTATACATCCAAGGCCACGAAGTCGGCGTCACGTACGTATCCGGTAAACAAAAACTTATCAGTGCGTCTTTGGTTCAGCGATAGAATGCTCATCTCGTACGCAGACAGTTCGGGGTCGGCTTTTTCTCAGTACACGCAACATTTTGTTTTGTTTCACTTTAATATTTGGTAGACACAATAGTGTTCAGATTTCGAACGTTTGAAACAAGTTCCTATTTTTATTTAAAACGCCTGGATAACCTTTGAGTAAAAATCATAATTTTTAGCTTACGTTTTGTTAATGTTATTGAATTTTCTTAAGAAAATTCATAGATAGAGAATTTGTTTTTAAACAACTTTTTTTGTTGCAAAACCTGGTTCGATTAGGTTGACTAAAACGAAATCGTTCATGCGATTAGTGAGGTAAAATAACTGCTACGTTTATAATTTGGCAGATACTTTACTTTTCTAAATATGAATTAGGTTTTCTTCTGCAAAGCTTTTGTAACTTCTAAGATTCTTTTAAAGAGACTTACATACATATAGATATCAAATTTAAATTCTCTAGCTTCATATAAAATTGAGTTTTGGGCATTTTTCTCAAAGGGAGGTAGAACGTTTTGATAACGAACAGACATAGATGGTAACACTTTTGACAAAAAATCTTTAAATTAGTGCGTTCTAGGAAAGTTTAAAGTATTAATTTCAGTAATATGCCATACTAACCTAGGTATAATCCTTATTGGATACGAATGTTTAGCAAGAAATGCCATTAAGGCAATAGTCGAATTTATGGCTGAACCACTAGCATATATAGTTAATATGTCGGTGCAGGTGGGACAATTTCTAGACAGCCTTAAATTAGGTAAGATTATTTTGCTGTACAAGGATGGTGATCCGATGAGTCTTCTTAGTTACACAACTGTTATAATACGGAGCGTTGTATCTTAGATAATAAAGAGGGTATTTCATGAGAGAGTTCTATATTTTCTTGAAAGCAATAAACTGTTGTCCTCGTCCCAACGTGCTTTTCGTCCGGGTGGTTCGACAGAAAGTGCTACCGCAGAACTTTTTAATTTCATTAATAGCAATGTTGCCTCTGGCAAATATGTAGCTGCATTTTTCGCTGATTTATCCAAAGCATTCGATACTTTATGTCTGGATATTGTTGCACATAAGTTGTTTACACTGGGATTTAAGGGTAATGTACTTCAATGACTAATGTCGTGCTTATGAGGTCGAAAGATCTATATATCTGTGGGTATCTGCGAATCTGACCAGCACTCCATTACATTTGGTGTGCCCCAAGGATCCGTTCTTGGACCACTTATATTTCTGTTATACATTACTGATCTACCAGCTCATGTCAGATCAGAATGCACTGTCTTATTTGCGGATGACGTAACGTTGGCAGTGACAGCTGATACTGAGGAGACCTTGTATTTAAAGCTCATCAGTGCCTGAAATGACATCCAGATGTGGCGTAAAAGAAATATATTAGTTTCTAACGATGCAAAGACGAAATATATGTACTTTGGTAGTATATTCACTGATGTCCTGCTGCGCAAGCGTCTTCTGTGGGATTCCAGGTTGAGTCTTCTAGTGTGGTCAAGTTTCTTGGGGTATACGTTCATAACAGTTTGCGATAGGAAAACTAAATTGACTGCAAAAGTATGAATAAGAGTTTTTACGCTTTCTTGCAGCTGAAATTTGTGTTGAGTGTTGATGATCTGTTGCTGGCTTACAAAGCATTAGTTGGCCCCTTGCTGTTCTACAATGTTGCCTGGTGGGGAAATTCTGTGTGTGTCAATGGAGTATTTATTTTGCAGAAAAGAATCCTGAGATTGATTTTTTCTAAATTTCCTCCAGAATCGTGTCGACCCATTTTCAGCAAGTGTAGTACAATGACTATTTATACAATATACATATATAGGTGTATTTTATATGTTGCGAGAAATATCCATAGCTTTAACAAAAAATTCGGCCTATCATGCCTACAACAATCGGGGTAATGATAATCTGCGTTCGGTGGTTCATAGTACCACAACGTATGAAAAATTATTTGCCTATTTAGGAGCCAAGTTTTACAACAAGATACGCAAGAAACTGAAACAAATTTCTATTTATAACTTATTTAAACGTAAGCTAAATGATTTGCTCCTAACAAGGTGTTATTACAGTGTTCAGGAGTAGTTGAGTGACGCCATGTGGCATGCTTTTGTTTTGTTTTGTTGTGTTGTTTATTTGCGTCCTAAATAATTTTATTTGACTATTGACCTATTGTGTAGAATCCATTTTGTGTATGTATTTGTTGGTTTTACAATTCTACTGTATATTATGTAATCTTATATAGCTATTGTTATATAAGTGCTGTGTGCCTATTGTTGTCGCACACACTTGAGCTGCCTTGTGTAAATGTGTATCTCAGGGGTCAATAAAGTTTTATTATTATTATTATTATTATTATTACTATTATTATTATTATTATTATTATTATTATTATTATTATTATTATTATTATTATTATTATTATTATTATTAGTAGTAGTAGTAGTAGTAGTAGTAGTAGTTTTTTTTTTTTTTTTTTTTTTTTTTTTTTTTTTTTTTTTTTTTTTTTTCCCCTATGGTGGAGGTGAATGCATTTACGCAGACCAGTCCCTGGTTCTTCCACAATCAGTCGCCAGCTGGTACTGTGGGACTCCCCTTCTCTCCAGGTCAGGACTACCCACTAAACACCCCCATATTCATAGAGATGTGACGGAATCACCCTTGGGTATTGCTTCATCACACCCTACTCCATGTTGTTTTTTCCTTTTCTCTTCCCTTTTTTTTTTCTCTGATTTCCCTTATTCCCTTTGTTCGGCTTTCTTAAGTATTAAGATTTCCCTAATGAGTTTGGCAATAGCCTCCCACTTCGCTGGTGTTTCAAGCATGTGATCTATAATGTTTCTGGTTGTCAAACTACCTCCGATTTCTATTGCAGTCCTCTCTCTCACCTCGGTCCATCTGCTACACTCCAAAATTGTATGCCCGGCAGAGTCTTCTTCTCCACAGTAGTAGCATCTGTCGCTTTCTACGATCTTCATTTTATTCAGGTATTTTCCGAATCTACCGTGGCCAGTTAAAAATTGCGTTAAGTGATAGTTCACCTCGCCATGTTTCCGTGTTAACCAGGGTACTATTTCTGGAATGAGTTCCTTGGTCCACTGAGCGGTCCTGGTTTCCTCGCTCCATTCTGCCTGCCACTCTGCCAGTGTCGTCAGTCGTGCCCTTGTTCTCTGCCCTTGTCTATTTTCGTTCTTTTCATATGACCGTTCCCTGATCAGTAGGTGAATAGGTATCACCCCTGCCACCACTTGCACTGCTTTTGTAGATACTGTCCTATATGAGGAGGATATTCTAATTGCCGCTTTTCGCTGCACACTTTCCAAAATGCGTCTGTATCTTGCCATCTCCGCCCAGTCCTTCCAAACAGGTGCTCCATAGAGAATAATAGAATTCACCACACTGCAGAGGATTCTTCTACAACTCGCCCTTGGACCGCCAATATTAGGCATTAGTCGACTCAGGGCTGCTGCAACTTTCTCAGCTTTCTGTGCTACTTCTCGAATGTGCTTACTCATGCTCATATTATGCCCCAGCTGAATCCCAAGGTACCTCAGAGATCTACTGGAGTTGATGTTCTTTCCTCCTATGTTGACTTCAATCGTCTTTACGGTTCTCCTTCCATTTAGGATTATGATCTCTGTTTTCTGCGGGGCTAGCTCGAGGCCTTTTTTGTGCATCCAAATCTCTACCAGGCCAACAGTCCATGTTATCTTTTCCTCTATCTCTACCTTATCTTTCCCACAAACAGCCAGCGCCAAATCGTCGGCATACCCAACGATAGTTGTGCCGTCTGGCACCGGGAGCTTCAGGACGTCGTCATAATAGAGGTTCCACAGGGTAGGCCCCAGTACAGAACCTTGGGGTACACCACTTGTGATACTCATCGTGTGTGTTCCAATCAGTATTATCCTGTTTTCCAGGTAGCTGCACAGTAATTTTATCAGGTACAGTGGGATCTTCCGTCTTTCCAGTTCACCGACTACCCCTTCCCATGGGACGGTGTTGAAGGCATTCCTCACATCCAACGTAACAAGAGCCATATAGCTACTTGTATTCTTCGAGTCCTTTACGATCCCACTTACCTTCTGTATAGCATCTAGTGTAGAATGTCCCTTTCTGAAGCCATACTGTGTGGGTGCAAATCCCCCTCTCTGCTCTATTTCATTCAGCAATCTCCCGTTTAGGATTTGCTCAAAAAGTTTGGCATCCGAGTCAATGAGACTGAGTGGGCGATATGACTTTCCTCCAGCCTTCTCTATCAGAATTAGCCTAGCTGTCTTCCATTCCTCGGGAAAAGTACCTTCCTTTAACAGCTTATTGTAGATCTGAGTGAGTAGTTCAGGTCTTTCTGTTGCCAACAACTTAATCACATCCGAGGGGACTCCATCTGGGCCTGCAGCTTTCCCTGCTTTCATCCTACGTCCAGCTTCTCTAACCTCTTCCTCACTACACATTTTAATATTTTCAGGTGTTAATTCGATACTAGGCCACCTCTTAATTATATGTCTTGGAAATAGCTTTCTTGCTATCTGCACCTGTTCGTCCTCTGTGCATGTATTTACTGGGTGCATCCGGAGTTTGCCTAGGACTATCTGATATCCTTTGCCCCATATATCCCCATCAATCTCTCTGCACAGGAGTTTCCAAGCCTGCAGTTTTGAATTTGCAATCGCTTTTTTCAGTTCATTGCGGCATTGGTTATATTGGGCGCGCAGTTGGTGTTTTGAGGCCTCGTCAATATTACTTCTTCTATTGGCTCTCGTCACCTCTCTCTTTGCTTTTAGACTCTTTTTTCTTAACTCTGAGATTTCTGAGTTCCACCAATAAGCACCTCTCCTTCCGGTAGTAAGGCGTCTCTTAGGTAGTACTGCATTGCATGCGCTGCTTACCGCATTTCTCAAGCCTTTTACATTCTGGGTGAAATCGGGTCGTTTACATTCCTCTTCAAGCTTTTGGAGCAATGGATTTCTTTTCTCTTCTTTAAATCGCCACCCCGTAAGTTGAATGTGCTGGTCCGGTCTTCGCCCCTTGTGCTCTATCTCTATGTGGATGTTTCTGTGGTAGCTGAGGTTTTCCTCGTCTCCTACCTGCCACCTGGTCACATCTTTTGCCATATTAGAGGTGCAGATCGTGATATCTATGAAGGAGCTTCCTCCGTTCCTTTCAAACGTAGGCTTCTGACCATCGTTAAGTATTGTCAGATCACCACTGCTTATCCATTCTGCCAGTGCCACTCCTTTGCGGTCCTCTATAGGAGACCCCCAGCAATATGCCTTCGCGTTAAAGTCGCCTCCTATCAGAATCCTTTTTGTATGCCTTCTCGCACTTAGATCTAGGTCATCTATAAACTGTCTAAAACCTTCTGCTCCTGTTGCAGGTGACAAATAGCACGAATAGAAAACTGTTTCTTGGGTTTCCAGCCACACATAACCCATCCCACTACCGGTTTTATGTCTGTTTATTTTGCTATCTGCTAAATAAATTGCTGCATCAGTATTCCTATCTGTAATCCATCTAGGGTGTTGCCTTGTCATATTTTTGTTTGGTTCAGCAACCAGTGCGAGTGCTATTCCCTCAGCAGCGCATGTGTGTATGAGTAAATCCACCGCCCTTTTGCATCTGTCCACGTTAACTTGGATTAGTTTCATTGTGTTGTTGTCCTTTTCAACTTCTCCTTCTTTTCATTTTCTACAATTTTTCTAAATTCTGGGCACCGAGTGGTTTCTGCCTTGTGTCCTTCCACATTGCAGAGGTAGCATCTTGGTTCGTTTTGGCAATCTCGCTTCTGGTGGCCTATTTCTCCACACTTATAGCACATGTCTGCAGCGTCCTTAATTCCACACTTGGCCGCTGTGTGTCCCACCCTGTGACATCTGTAGCACCTTGTTGGGGAGCTGATTTCTCTAATTCTCCATCTGTGCCATCCATCACCAATCACTCTTTTTTTAATAAGGAGTTGGGCTAGCTCTTGCTGTAGAGTTATAAAAGCATACTTCACACCATTCTTGTTAGCCTTTTCGGCTAGTCTTAGTTGCATCTTTTCCTCTAATTGGTTATCTGCAATTTCTCTTTGCAGGATTCTCTGTACATCTTCTCTCTCTGTCGTCTCATCAATGTCCAAGAGTATAACAGTTTGCTTTCTCTGTTTCCTATCAACATCTGCTTTACCTTCTAGTTTTGTGGACAACAGTTCAGTAAAGGCTTGCCGACTCTTTTCTTCATTACCCCTTATCCTAAGTTGCACATTACCACTACTTGTCTTATGCATTCTTTCAATTGTTATGCTTTCAGCATTTACCTCTCTTTTCATATTTTTTATTATGTCCGCGTATGTTACTCCATCTCGGGGTTTTACTATTATAGTGTCTCTATTCTTTGCTTTCCCTCTTATTATTGTTTTCATACCACCATGAGGATGTGACTTGTTTGTGTTGCTATCCACTTGACTTTCAGCTTTTTTATTCCCCTTAGTCTTGTAGAGTGTTATGCCTTGTTTTTCTTTTCTATAAACGTATTCCAAAATTTTTCTTAGGCAAACTTCATCCACCCCCTTTGTCGCTCGGCAGATGGGTGCATCCCTTTTGTTTTTGTTGGTTATTCCTATAACCTCGAGAAGGTTATTTTTTAGGGCTGTTTTATCTAACAGTAAGTCTTCCTCCCCTATCATTATCAGATAGGTGTATCTTTCGATGTTGTCCGCAGTATCTTCTCCTTCGCCAGTGATTATTCTACTTGATGTAACGCAACACATCATTTTTCCTACTTCTAGTTTGTTCTCTTCTAGAATAGTCTCTATCTGTGGATTGTTGTCAGTAATATGTTTCATTTGGGTATTACTCATTTCAGCACCCTTTTTAAGGATGATCATTTGATCTTTTTGGGAACTTGCATCCTCTTTGGTAACCTGACATTTTTTATATGCCCCCTCCGGCCATTTGAGCTCTATTAATTCTTGTAGCTCTCTTTCACCGAGATCATTATTCAAAGCATCCTCTATTCGGTTTATTAACCTTTCCTCTTCTACTTGTTTCTCATTCCCTGTTTGGGTGCTTATTTCCTTTGTTGCTTTTTTAACGCTTCCTTGCTCTTGGTCTTTGGTGCTTGCTGTGTACTCCTGGATAAGTTCCTCAATAAACTTGGTTGCAACGGGCATTCTTTTCGAATATCTATCGAGTTTGCCTACGGCTGACTTTATTTCCATCTTCGTATTCGGGATCTTGATTGTTAATGCTTGGAGAAACTCCGCTTCCCTTGTGGTCTTTTGTATCAGGTCTTTAAGCAGGGCATTCTCTTTTTCAATTCGTTGTATAAATTTCCACGCCTCTTCTGTCTCCATCCGCTTTTTTTCTGGTGTTTCCACTCTTTTTCGTTTGTTCTCTCTTCCTGCCTGTTCAGTACTGCTGTACTCGGTAGCGCTTGGTTCAGATTTTTCCTCCTTCCTGACTGGGGATCTCTGTATAGAGTCCCTCCTCACAAAGGGGTCATAATTACCATCCTGTAGGTGCAATGACAAATTGTCCCCCCCAGAATCCGTGGGACAGCCCTCTTGCAGAGAGGGGTGGGATTCCCCGGCATCGCCGGTACCCACCTGGGGTATCACTTCCGCGCGTTTATCTGTCATCTCATCCATTGTGCGAATTTTGGCTTTTGGTTTAAAGGTTTAAAGCGGGAAATGAAATGGCACCTAGCCCTCGGATACCCTAATAGCGTCGGTGCCAGAAAAGAACAAGAGTCGGCCGACAGTAGGAGAATTAGAAGTTTGGCCAGATAGGAAAGATGAAAGTAGAGGGATCTCACCCAAGACAAGTTGAAGAAAGGTGAGTATCCAGCTCAGGTGTGTATGGTGGTCATGTGTATGTGAATGAGTATGTAAGTATGTGTTTGTGCTCGCGTGTGGTGTGGTGTGTGCACCCCCGTAGTCGCCATCCACGTACTCGCAAGCGGCGAGCCCTTGGGGGTAGTAGTAGTAGTAGTAGTAGTAGTAGTAGTAGTAGTAGTAGTAGTAGTATGAAAATTCACTACTATAACGCACTTGCTGCGTCCCGACATTTTTAATTTTTTTTCTGTTTAATTGTGTAATACTCTAAAACGAAATATGACAAAATATTCTGTAGGAGGATCATCATAAAAAAATAAAGCAGATATCAAGTTTAGAGTTCTTAAACAAATCACAATCTTTTAACTAAAGCAACCAGCCTGACGTTGATGTATTACTGATGACGTAGTAGGTAATAGTAAACAGCTTTTAAAAACTTTCAACGAGAATTGCTTTCACTTATCGCTTAATAGAGAGTTCGTAATGCACTTAAGGAGAAACGTAAATATTTTTATTAAATATGTTTACATTTATTGCTCTTAGCATTTAAACATTATTACACATATGTGTAATAATGTTTAAATGCTAAGAGCAATAAATGTAAACATATTTATCATATGATCGTTTTGCTTCTAGTCGCTTGCAAGGTTGGCTTTTAGTTTGAAATGGATCGAGATGCCAAACGAATGTTTATCAAACAATTAGGACAAGTATCTTCCAAATAGTTATACTAACGTATAGGTCAATACCTGTAATACATCACCAAGTAAAAGCATAACATTCGTTTTGGTTTTTCTGGAATGTTTACAAATAAAAGCTACAAGCCCGGACGCAGCAAGTGTGTTATTAATAATAATAAAAAAAAGAAATAAAATGTATATATGTATACAACTATAACAGGATATATAACACGGCATTTCTGTACTATACAAGGAAAAAGGGTTAAGGGCAAAGCCGCAAGGAGACAACCGATACACGTGTTTCAAGCTTATTAGCCATCATCAGTACGATATAGCCAGGTGAAGATGGGAACTCTCTGGATGAAGATGCAAAAATACACGGAGTCACAATAGGCAACCAGTGCACATTTGCAGCAACATTTGGAAGACCCCCAATCCGAGGGAAACAACCAAAATAGCCACGGAGGCAAAGAAACGGATGTTCACTGCAGGTGATTTTTTTGCCTCCGTGGCTATTTTAATTGTTGGTGAGGGTCTTCCAAATGTTGCCGCAAATGTGCACTGGTTGCCTGTTGTGACTCCGTGTATTTTTGCATCTTCATCCAGAGTGTTCCCATCTTCACCTGGCTATACCGTACTGATAATGGCTAATAAGCTTGAAACACGTGTATACGGTTGTCTCCTTGCGGCTTTGCCCTTAACCCTTTTTCCTTGTATAGTACAAAAATGCCGTGTTATAAATCCTGTTATAGTTAGTATAACTTCCTGGGCTTCGGATGTTCACTGCAGGTGATTTCTTTGCATCCGTGGCTATTTTGGTTGTTTCCTTCGGATTGAGGGTCTTCCAAATGTTGCTGCAAATGTGCACTGGTTGCTTGTTGTACTCTGTGTATTTTTGCATCTTCATCCAGAGTGTTCCCATCTTCACCTGGCTATACCGCACTGATGATGGCTAATAAGCTTGAAACACGTGTATACGGTTGTCTCCTTGCAGCTTTGCCCTTAACCCTTTTTCCTTGTATAGTACAGAAATACCGTGTTATAAATCCTGTTATAGTTAGTATAACTTCCTGGGCTTCGTATGTTCACTGCAGGTGATTTCTTTGCCTCCGTGGTTATTTTGGTTGTTTCCCTCGGATTAAGGGTCTTCCAAATGTTGCTGCAAATGTGCACTGGTTGCCTGTTGTGACTCCGTGTATTTTTGCATCTTCATCCAGAGTGTTCCCATCTTCACCTGGCTATACCGTACTGATGATGGCTAATAAGCTTGAAACACATGTATACGGTTGTCTCCTTGCGGCTTTGCTCTTAACCCTTATATGTATATATATATATATATATATATATATATATATATATATATATATATATATATATATATATATATATACAGGGTGCCTCATAATTAATTGTACATTAGGTAAGGGGTGATAGCTGGCACAAAAATTAAGCGATTGGACTCAACGTGGCTTAGTAAAATGTTACTCGTTTTCGTTTTACAGGGTGTTTAAATAATTTTTCTTAAAACAATTTTTTCAAATATCTTGAAAGTGGTTCAACATATTAGGAAATGTATTATTAGGGCATCATGCGTAATACGAACATTTTACTAAGGCATGTTGAGCCTAATCGCTTTATTTTGATGCCAGCTATCACCCCTTAGCTTTTTTTGTATATTTCAACAACACACCACGAGGGCTTACAGCGTAAGTACTATCGTACCGTGGCTGTCGACAAGAAGGAAAGAGGCAACTTGTTAATTCTGGACTTGAAGGTTCGGAGGAGAAGGAAAAACATATGCCGGCAAGGAATTCGACAACTTGGAAGTCCTCGGGACAAAAGAGCGGGCATAACAAGATGTTCTATGTCTGGTGACCTGGATAGCAAAAGGGTGCATTCGCTCTGTTTCCCTGGTAGATCTGTTGAGGGCAGCAGGTGGAGAAACTACGGAAGAAAGCTCCTTTGAGCAGTGCCCGTGCAGATATCTATAAAAGAGCGAGGTGGCCAACGGCACGTCGGTAAGCAAGGGATGGCAGCCTTTGGGTGAGGGTAGGGTTACCGATGAGACGTATAGCTCACTTCTGAATGGAGTCCGGGATAGCGAGTGTAGAAGCGGCAGCCGCACCTCAGATGTGGGAGCAGTACTTGAGGTTTGACTTTATTTGTGAAGTATATAAGGTATATAGCTTGGCCGGTGAAAAGTATTTGCGATCCCGGAAGAGGAAACCTAATTTCTTAGCAGCCGCGTCTGCAATTGATGTGATATGTTGGTGCCAATTGAGATTTCGATCCACAGAAATGCCAAAAAGTAAAAAGGACTCATTACTTTGAATAACTTGGTTGTTCATTGTGATGGGTCTAGGGCTGGTGTATCTCTTATGAGATAGAAAGCAAGACTGAGATTTAAATTGTACAAGATTTCTGCTTCCCAAGTATAATATTTTTTGGATATCCACAGAGACAGAACCCTCCATGAGTCTACGATCCTCATCTAATTGGGATAAAGAGAATTAGAATATTGTATATTTGAGTGGAAGGTGCTGAACCTTGAGCTTGAGCAAATCTCCTATTAGTTATGGGGTATCCTGTATATATAAATGTTTATAAATAACAATTTGACGCGTTGTCGTTCAGGGCCCAATAACTTTCAATGTATTTGAAAAAATAGTTTTAAGAAAAATTATTTAAACACCCCGTAAAACGAAAACGAGTAACATTTTACTAAGGCATGTTGACCCAAATCGCTTTATTTTTATGTCAGCTATCACCCTTTAGCTAATCTCTAATTAATTATGTGGCCCCCTGTATATATAAATGTTTATAAATAATAATGTGTCGCTTTGTCGTTCAGGGCACAATAACTTGGAAAGGACTCCATCTGAGCTCAGTCCCTTTGGTAACTGAGATACCTGGAACGAGTGGATGTTCCCCTTTGAGGGAGTATGAAAGCCCTTCAGGCTAAAGTAGAATAATAATAATAATTCTATTATCATCAAGCAATATATGACATGTATGACACCAGCACCACATTAGTTTAAATGTTTTTCGTTTGTTTATGGACAATAGATTGGTAGATTAAGTGCACCAAGCAAATTTGAATGTAGCTGGATATCTGGAGATACCCAGAGGGATTATTAGTGATTCTCTGAATACTCTACCTCCACGTGATAGGCTCTCGACTTCTTTCGACGCTCTCTAGAATCGCCTCCATAGTTTTATGCTCATAATTTCCGGATAACTTTATAAATTTTATACTCTACGGGCTTCATGGACTTAGTTTTAATTTAAAAAATGTAACGCAACCACAAGGCAGCGAATGGGAAAATAGTAACTTAAGAATTCAATTACTGGAAGCATCTCGTGCAACAAATATCTTAAGGAGTGTATATTATGAACTCACATAATGATTCTGGCGCTGTGCCAGTGCATCTTGAAACAACAGGCATTGTCTGGTGATTTGTCTGCCAGAACGCTGGTTATTCATCTTTTATCAAGATTGCATCAAAATTAGTACACAAAATAACAAAATAGTTGAGCTAAACTCATTTGTCTTTGATGACGAAACATTATGTTGACAATTATTTATCTCCGTTTTTTATTTCGTATTTCGCAAGCAAAATGAAAATTTAATATAAATGCGATGTAAGGTTTGCCAGCTATTGTATCTTCTGTCAAAAAGAGAAGCTTCAAAATTTAAGTGAAAAGAAAATTTAAAATTACACTGTGTGTTCGTTAACAAAATAGTATGGAAATTGCTTAACAAGAAGGGAGATATAGTTTAACAAAACTGGAAGTGTTAGCCACTGATGGAACTATACTGGTGGGGAGTGAGAATAAATTACAATTATACTGTCAAATCTGACAGTTTTTAAACACGACTTTGGATGAAAATATTATTTTAGATACTAAGCTTTAAAATTGTACATTTAACCCTTAACCACTGAGGTGGAGTATCTCAGACTCCGTGTCACCTTAAACTCTCAGCCCCACCCCCAATTTTAAACCCATCACTCCACCTTCCCAGGTACCTTCCCATCTTAGGTCAGTCTAGCCGTGCAGGTAAGGGCAGCCGCATGTCGTAATCGCACAAATTGTTATTAGCAGTTGAAATAAGGCAGGAGTCTCGCAGACTCCACCTCAGTAAGTACGTAACTTTTTTATTATTTTCACTCTTCACTAATAATCAAAATTTTATAGCGTAAAAACTGACTAGAAATGGATCCCAAGCCTGGGACTTACCGACAAACAATCAATCCCCTTGAAAATGACTTTGCAGAAATTGCGATCGGTTGGCTTGATGAACTTGACAGTGATCTAAGTGAAACTGGCGACGATTTTGCCGAAGAAATTGCACACAGTGATCACAACACAGTATCGGAGGAATCAGCAGGGAACGAGGGAAGAAATTCGGATGAGGATGCGGAAGTTGGCGGCGAAAATTCGGGACAGGATGCTGAAGCTGGAGGAAGTCAAAGAAAGAGAAGGCCATCTACCAGCAGTGAACAAGAAAGTAGCGAAGAAGAACAACTGGTAGTGAAAAGATATGCATACGGAAAGAATAGGATGAAATGGGCACTAACAGCACCAAAGAGAAATGTAAGAACACCCCAGCACAATATCTTGAAGCTTCCAACATTACGCGGTGCTGCTCGCTTGGTGGAGTCTGCAACTCCACAAGAAATCTGGAACACAATGTTTGATAGTCAAATGATCGCGATGGTCGTTCAATGGACAAATGTAAAACTGCGAAAAGAAGCCTCAAAATATAAAGATGACAAGAGAACCGAATTGCGGGACACTGATGCAATTGAGATGAAGGCGTTTATTGGTCTTCTGTATTACACGGCTGTCTTTAAGTCCAATCATGAAGATTCTTCGCTGCTGTTTGCCACAGATGGCAGTGGAAGAGATATCTTTCGGGCAGTATTGAGTAAAGAAAGGTTCAACATGCTACTCATACATTTGAGATTCGACAACCCAGTCGATCGGAATGAAAGAAAGAAAACTGATCCAACTGCAGCAGTGAGTGAGATTTTCAACAATTTCATAAGAAACGCACAATCAATGTACTCAATCGGTGCAAATGCATGCATAGACGAGATGTTGGTAGGTTTCAGGGGACGTTGCCGTTTCAAAATGTATATGCCCAATAAACCGGTCAAGTATGGTCTCAAGATAATGATGCTGACTGACCCTCGAACTGGATATGCATACAATGCTTATATTTATTCTGGAAAAGGAAGTGATGGAATGCCTTTGACTGATTCGCAAAAAAAGAACTGGAATGTACCCACTCAAGCAGTAATGCGTTTGACACAGCCAATTTACGGGTCCAACCGCAATGTAACAGCTGACAATTGGTTTTCGTCATTGCAAGTAGTTGACGAATTGAAGAAGCAAGACCTGACATACGTCGGTACATTGAAAAAAAAATAAAAGGGAAGTGCCTTTGCAGTTCTTGGGGAAGAAAAGAGAAGAAGGTACAAGCATATACGGGTTCACCAAAGATGTGACTTTATTGTCGCATGTTCCGAAAAAAGGAAAGGTTGTGTTACTGGTATCATCCATGCACCACTCCATGTCCGATGATCCTGAAACTGGAAAGCCGGAAATTATAGCTTACTATAATACCACAAAAGGCGGAGTGGATTCCTTGGACGAAAAGTGTGCGATCTATGGAACAAGTCGCCGAACGCAAAGATGGCCCATGGCCATATTCTTCAGAATCTTGGATATGTCAGCGGTAAATGCTTACATTTTAAACGGTTGTTACAAAAACAACCAAGACGTTTCACGAAGTAACTTTATAAAAAATCTGGCAATGTCTCTCGTCAAACCCTACATGGAAATCAGACTCAGAAATCCAAGGATAAACAAAGAAGTAAAAATGCTCATCAGTCGAATACTGGACATGCCTATTCCCGTTCTTGATGAGGAAATTGTCCTTGAAAATAGACGATATTGCTTCCTCTGTCCATCCAAGTTGCACAGGAAGACGAAATACGTATGCATTCACTGCCAGAAGCCAATCTGTCTTGGATGTTCCAGAAAAATCTGTGCAACCTGTGCCGAACTAAGGGAGTAAGAACCACCTGCACGAATTTTTTCCTTAGTAGATATTTTTTTGTTTTTTACGTTTTTACTTTGTCTCAACCTTTATTACCATACTTACGCAGTTATGTAATTTATTTTTCTCGTTTCAAAGTCAGAAATGACTTAAAAGAAATATGTGTTCTTTTTGTACCGTAATTTGCAAATAAATATTATTATTACACCTTTACGATATTTTTTTGTTAAAATTGGTGATACGTACTTCCAAAAATATCAATCTTACTAGTGCAGCATGTGGATTGCAATTATTTCAATTTTCGTACTTTAATTAGCCCTATTTATTTGTCGGAGTCTGTAAGACTCCACCTCAGCAGTTAAAGGAAAATAATCCACCCCAGTGGTTACGGGTTAATACAGCCACAAGCCTAAGCTTATTTGTATTGTACATTGTAAAATTTATGTCATAAATAAATAAGTAAATAAATAAATAAGTAAATAAATTTAATAAAATCAAAAATTTTCGAATATTGCGTGCTATTCTGAGTATTGAGAGCAGTTTCAGATCAGAATTAATCTGACTGTTTCTGACACACCATACCCATTCACAGAATTTTATTCTGGACGACTTGAAGGGTCTTGCTGTGTGTTGTGGCCGCAGTGGCTCATGCGGGGTATGCATAAGCCAAGGTGGGCCGGTTAATGACTTTGTACAAGAGTAGTTTATTGTTCATAGACAATTTGAAATTTATGTTAAGAAGTGGAAAGAACTTAGAGAGGAACATCGAGGCTTTCCCTCGGACAATAAACATCCCCTAATATCAAAACAAGGGGCCTGGATCGTCAGGTCCAAAAACTGTATTGTGATGAATTGGTATCTACAACATGTACTTATCAGTGCTCATCAAAGATTCCAATCTTCACTCATTGAATTATGACTGCCAGGTCAACGAAATTGAATTTTTGACATAAGTTAAGTTGTAAAATTATATTAATAGGTGCAGATATAGCTTTTCTAAAATCCTGCAAACAAAAGTCAGTTATTCCTAAGTTTATCAACTTCAATGTTAAAATTTCTAATAATACAAAAATAGGCCAAAAAGTGGCGAATTTTAATAAACAAAAGTAGCTGAATTGAGAAATGCAATATCTGTACTCAAAACGGAGTATGATAGAAATAGAAGTATGTAGTTTATATGGAAAGTTAACCTTTAAGTTAGATATGGCAGGTGATAGTGGACTTTTCCTTTACGTGATAGTAAAGGATTTTTTCACGCCCGAGGAAGTATCACCCCTTACATCAAGGGGCAGGAAAGGTCCCAACGGACGTTTCCGGTTCTGGTGTATGAGTTGGTTTCCTTTATAAACAAAAAATATGATGGCTCCTCCTTGTATAAAAGATTTCGGAGATAAGATACCCCTCCATTCGGATATCCCGGAGAGGGGTGTGCAGGTGGCGCCGGCCTCAAGATTTAACATATCCTTCTGGAATATGCGTGGCCTAAATTCTAACCTGAACTCCGTCCACCATTTCCTCCAGGCTAATAGGCCCCACCTCCTCTTCCTCACAGAAACCCAAATCAGTGCCAAAACAGCCACTAATCACCTTAATTTCCCGGGGTATGAGCTACTTGCTTCATTTAGATTGCATGGAGGCGTGTGCGCATACGTCCGTAGTAATCTACCCTGCACCAGCCTCCCCAATTTAGAAGCTCGAAGAAAAGACATACTTTAGATAAAACTCCCTCTCGGGGCTGCAACTAGATTAATCTGTTCCGTTTACCGGTCACCTTCTGACAACTTTGTCCAACTCTTCGACCACCTTTCTGAAAAAACCGACCATCTGATTTCTGAATATCCTCCCTCCGAGGTCACTATTCTTGGTGACTTCAATGACCATAATAAGAAATGGCTATAATCTTAAAAAACCGATCACAAGGAAGAGCAGCGGAGGCCTGTGCAGTCAGCAATCCTTTAGCCAATATGGTTCAGCAACCTACCCATTTTTCTCGCATCCCAACACACAGCTCAAATCCCTTGGATCTCCTTCTTACTACAAAACCTGAATGTTATAAGACATCAGTCACCGTCCCCCTTGGTCGCACATAGCACGGCATGGTCACTGCTTCCTGCGCAATACAACCCAAGGTCGCACAGTCATCACACCCACGTATCGTTTGGCACTACAACTCCGCGAGCTGGGACGAAATGCGGGATTACTTTTCCTCATTTCCATGGGCGTCTGTCTGCTTCTCTCATTCTGACCACTCTGATATCTCACAAAACGTCACCGAAATTATCCAAGCTGGCATGGAATTATTTATTCCACGTACACAGAAAACCTCTTCAGCCACTCAAAAGCCCTGGTTCTCTAGATCCTGTGACAAGGCCCGACTTAAAAAGGTCAAAGCTCACAAAACGCTTCTACACAAACCCAGTCAAGAAAACCGTCAAGCAGTTAACGATGCATGAAACCGCTATGTCCGCATGTTTTCTGAGGCAACAAACTCATAACCACATAAAAAAAGTCCTGTCAAGCTCCAACAGCAGCAACCCCTTCTGGACTCTTGCTAAATCTATTGGGAATAATTTCTGCAAGAGCACGTTCCCAGCTTCTGTTTCAAGGGAAGAAATTGTTTCTACCGCCTTGGGCAAAGCTGAACTTTTTACTTCATTGTTCTCCGGCAATTTTTCTTTCAACCCACCTCCAAACGTTTAACCACCCCAGTCCCCAATGTCGCGCATAAAATAGCGGATATCATTTTCAAAACTAAAAAGGTACGAAAGATGCTCTCTTCTCTTAAAACCAGGAAAGCCTCTATCCTTGACGAGATCCCAGCAATTGTTCTCAAAAAATGCGCACCAGAACTTGCTCCAGTCCTGACTCGTCTGTTTCGGACATCTTACAATAGAGGCATATTCCCTAGTAACTGGAAAACTGCTCGAGTACAACTCGTCCCCAAGAAAGGATCCAAAGCGCTTCCTAGCAACTACAGGCCTATTTCCCTCCTTTCAGTCTTCTCTAAAGTGATGGAAATGTATACAAACACCGAACTACTAAAATTTCTTGAAAAACACAGTCTAATCCACGACAGGCAGAATAGATTCCGCCAGCGCAGATCAACTGCCGACCTCCTTTTATGTGTCACCCATTCTTGGAACAAGTTTATGGAACTACACGGTGAATCCCAGATTATCGCTCCAGACATATACAAAGCATCCGACCAGGTCTGTCACGCAGCGCTGTTTAATAAATTTGCGGCCTATGGTCTACCACCAAAACTCTGTACCTGGACAGCAACTTTCCTCTACAACCGGAGCATTTCTGTTGTCGTGGACGGCCGTTCCCCTAAACTGTATCCAATGAATGCAGGAGTCCCTCAAGGTTCAGCTTTAGCCCCTACTTTGTTTCCTCCCCACATCAATGACCTCCTTGCTAGCACATCCAACCCAGTTTGCAGTTACGCGAACGACAGCACCCTCCACACAAATATACAATATTCTAAGCCTGTCTCTTTAGCCCAATTAGATGAGGATCGCAGACTTATATTGCCTCTTTCCTTCTTGTCGACACCCACGGTACGATAGTATTTAGGCTATGATCCCTCGTAGTGTGTTGTTGCAATAAAAAAATATTGTGACGAATTGGGTTCTCCAACTTTTACTTAACATGAGGCCTATTGATAGGTATGCAGTTAACAAGTGAGTTGAGGATTATCGGGTCGTTTAGCCCAGTTTTTTATAACCACATTACAGTACCTTGTAGAGGCGCAAAGAGAAACTATACGTAACACAAAATAATTCGAAAGTCAATTTTAAGAAAAATTTCAAATATGTGAAACCGCATACATAAGCTGAATTATTGTGGCATAACCATTTGGGGTAGGGAAAACAACCACAGAAATAAATAACTATACGAGAGTTGCTTTTTATGTTTCAGGATTTGGCATACCTAGTACTGTCATCTACTAACTGACATCGTTAACGTAAAAATTGACATTTTCGAGGTTTTATTTACTCAACATTTTGATGCTGTTTGTGTTCTTTACAGTAACTTCATATCGGCCAAAAATGTAATTAAATCGTGAACATCTTCGTGTAATAATTTTTTTTAAATTTTGATGTGGATTAACTCAATAACGGTGCACAGAATGACTTAGCTCGACCTTTGGGAATGAAACACCAGCAAGAGCCAGTGTTATCGATGATTTAAAGAATTCAGTCGTGGTCACATTTTGCTCATGGATGAATTTTGTGAAGGTCGTCTAAAATCGATTGTTATTCGATAAACATTGATGCGATGCGTGAATTGGTAGTGTAAGAATGTCATGTGACTTATCGTGAGATTGAGGCATCCTTGGACATTAGTAGAACCAGCATAAAAGGCAACCCTCGTATGACTTAAAAAAATATGAAGACCAGTCATAGAGAAAGTATTTATCTATGTATCTAAGGTAGAGCAGTCTTTAAAACAGATATAAAACATTCACCTCTTGCTTCTCAAATGCAAATAAAATTTGATGTTCAATGCATTTACAGAAATAAATAAAAACACAGGTAAAATACGCTTAAATTATATGCCTACCCGACTTCTGGTCCAATGACAACAGTCCATCCTCTTCGACGTCTTAGCACCCTCTGTTCAAAAGCTGCAAAGTCATCCTTATTGCCTTTTCTTCGCAGCATTTTTGCACTACAATTATTTATTAAAACTTACAACCAAAACCACTCAAATAAGCACAAAAACAATTATTTCACGATTCACATAACCAATTTATTTCACAAAATTCACATTCAAGTCGATCACATTTGTCTACCACTTTAGCTAAGATTAATTTAAAAGGGCAGCCAGATTAAAATAGTTGAAATTCCTGACCATAAGCGCGTGTTTGTCAAATCACCCACATCAAAAAACCGCACTCAACTAAAATCACATATAGAGGTTAAAACAGGTTCGCCAGTATCATGTTAGAAATAGAAAAATAATTGAAACTGAAACACAGTAGCGGCACAGCGTGTTTAAATTTATACTGTGTTTCTCAGATGTTGTTAACAACTTGGAAAACCACACTGGGCAGACTGCGAACTCTGAAGAATATTTGACAAAGTGCCATAAAGTTCGCATGATGATAAACAGGGCCGTATTGCAATTTAATGTGCGTAGGAATGTCAACACTTATGACTGGCCAATTTGTCGTTTATATACCAAGGGAAACAGCTGAAAATTCAATATAAAACAAAAAGTACATTAAAGTTTTTATAGATTTAAATGCGATGTTTTGAAAAGTTGATTCAATAATGTTTACTGTCGCTTAAATATAAAAATGTAGTGTTTTTAGCGAATCTTCATTAAGAAAAATTTGCTAATAGAGAGGTCACGATGAACAGCTTTTCAAAAAATTTCTTCAGATGAGCGCGAATTTGGGTCCCTAGAACCCAAAACCAAGGACCGTTAAAGTTTTTATATGTTTATATATATATATATATATATATATATATATATATATATATATATATATATATATATATATATATATATATATATATATATATATATATATATATATATATATATATATATATATATATATATATATATGTATGTATATAGTCGTCCTCAGGACATAGGGGTTTAACTAATATATCACTATTTTTCAGGAGAGCGTTTTAAAGATTTTATAGTATTTTGACGTGAAATTTAAACATTTAGTGTTTAATTCCAAAGGGCTACTGTTTTTTTATGAAAATATAAAATACCGCAAATTTATTTTAAAATAAGTAAATTAAAAAAATAAATAAAAAAAGGATCGCAAATAATTTGTTTTTTGTAGATAAGCCCATTTGTGGCTGCAAAAAAAAAAAGAAAATTGTGGGATAAGCCCACTATAAACTAATAAAGATAGCTTTGGGATTATTCGATTATGTAATGGCCATACTGAGTAAGAAATGTGTTTATTAAGTTATATTTTACAGATTAAAACGAAAATGTGCTGTCTAGTGGAGATAATGAGCGATAAAAGTCCGCGTGTTCTTATTCTTTTACAACTGGTGTTGCACCACTGGAGGTGGTTCTTTGTAAAGTTTGAGTATATTATTGTGCATAACTGAATGCATAACAGAATCAGATGTTTGGCTTTTTAAACTGATTGATGTATGCTGAGCTTCTAAATGGTTGTTCTTAAAATAACTCTTTATCGGCTCAATTTTCTTTACAGCAAACTCAACCATTTCATTCCACTTAATGTTTTTGTCTGAACTGCTGTCATCTGTACGTACGGAGAGAAGTCGAAAATTTTGCGAAAACATCTTAAAATCTAAAACGTAAGTGTAGCTTAAGGGGACAACAGTATATTCTCTCTTCTCGCCGGACAAAATACTGAAATGGGTTTCGTGGTAACCATGATATTACCAGCTAATCTTTGGAGCATTTATCATTGCGCTGTGGGCCGAGTCTCCTTCGTTTTGACAATGGTGAGGGGCAAAGAATCTAAGGAATATCTCTTTTAAATTCGTGCTGTTGTTAGTTACATACAGTAGAGTGGAGGCTATAATTTATTTTTTATTTTGCCCCCTCCCACGTCTGTTTGCAAAAATGTATACTGTCTTAGTTTCATCTTTGTAGTATATTCCCAGAAAAGTATATAAAGCTGTCACTATCTCACAGGAGCTTCGTTTACCATTTCTCTCACTCCGGGTAAAACAAAAACAATCTAGAGCCAATATCGAATATTGTAAAGTTAAAAACCACAACCTTTTTTTTGTAGAAGATTTTGTTATCGTTTGATATAAGTACATAAATAGCCTGTTGCAGGTCAAACGAAGTACAAATCACAGACATTTTATGAAGCTGGGCTTCTTCTTTGCAAATATTTTTTTGTGTCTCTAACCTTTTCTTTTTTTATATGCTTTTGATATTGATCATTTAAATTTGTCTTGATTTCATCAGATCCCTGTAAATATGACATTCAAAGACTCCATTGATTGTTCTTAGGCCTGTGAAAAGACAGCTGCATACTTTTAAAAATTTGACTGTATAGAGAAAAAGACGGTTTCTCAATGCAATTTTCTGCATAATGTTCTAAATACAGTGTGTACATTCACGGCAGAGATAAATCGCTATATAGGTATTTCCTTGTTGAACTCTTGCGGCGATAGTGGGACTCCACTTTTGGAAATCGTTTAATATGATTGATTACAGATACTCGTAAGGCTTCGTCTTTTAAAGCATACGAATGCTGGCGACCTCCACACAGGAGGTGGAAAAGGAAATTCCGATTTCCACCATCAAGGTACGGAATGCACAGGACGATATTAGATTGACTAGGCCATACACCCTCAGAATCCCCAGTAGGGATCAGTGGAGGGAAAATGAGCTTGCATTCCAGCCCGCAAGCCCGGTCTGTTTTACCGACGGATCGCGGCTGGAGGATCAACACACCTCCGGGGCAGGAATATACATCGACAGCCTGGGGGTGCGCGACAGTTATGCTCTGGGTGCATATACCAGGGCATTTGAAACGGAGGTGTACGCTATCCTGTCGGTAGCCAAATGTGAGGATGAGCACCGAGAAATGTGTATACATTTGCTCGGATAGCCAGACGGTCCTGCGACCAGAATTAGATCAACACTGATTCAGGAGTGCGCTGACGTCCTGAAAGGACTAGCCAGGATAAAGGAGGTGCAACTGTTGTGGATTCTGGGACACTGTGGCGTAGCGAATAATAAGGTTATCAATGATCTCGCAATGCTTGGTTCCCGGAGGCCATTCTGTGGCCCGGGGCCTGCGATGGGCATAAGTAGGAAAAAGGTCTCTATCGCCTTAGACAGGTGGACTGAGGAGGCTATGGAGTGGCACTGTGGGTCGGCTGGTGGCTGCAGGTAGGCGAGAGACTTCGTGGAGGGGCCGGACAGAGATAAAATTGTCTGGCTACTCGGTAGGAGTGGACCTACGTTTCGCCGCATCCTTGGGGTGCTGGCAGGTCACTGCGTCCTTAGAAGACACCTCACGTTGATTGGTGTCGAAAGGGATCCCATTTGCCGGGAACGCGGCAAGAATGAACAGACGTCTTACCACTACATGTGTGAATGCGAGGCTTTTGGGAGTCTTCGAGCAGAATTGTTCCGTTCGAGGAATTTGCAGAGGAATCAGGTAAGAGCCGTCCAACGGAAGACCGTCATGACCTTTATTTTGAGGTCGAGGCGGTTTGGTGACGAAACCGAGGAAGCATGATTGCTGGGTTTCCAGGGTTGGCAAAAAGGGCCCATTATAGCCTACTTGCCCAGCGTTAGCCCCCCACCACTGCTACTACCACTACAACTACCGCAGTTAAACAAGCGATAGGCTTTTTTTCACCAAAAATGTGGGTTCTTGATTTTTTTAATCTCGACACTTCATAAAATTGATCGTACAACCAATAATCTGTCTATAAAATCGTTCATTTACAAGAGCTAATAAAAAGAGGGTTCCTTCCGGGAAACGTGGTTTAAAAGTATGAAACTACTAGACAATGAATAAAAAATTATTTTTATCAGGCGGTAAGTTTGAAATTTTGACATATTGGAATTTTTCATTCCTAACAATGCGTAAATTCATTTTAATAGCTTGCTTTGCTTTTAATTTTATTACTTTATTTTCAGTCATTTGATCTTTGATTGACTCATAACCTATAAAACAAAAAACTGAATATTTAACCGTAATGAACTGATACATTAATTTTCCACTATCCATACCTTATTTTAGCGATAATTTTAACCACTTATACACTTATACATGAAATTATTGTCTCATTTCAGATCAAAAATAGATTGTCCCCTATCTTATTCCTTTTCCGTTAGTCTTATTATACTGTTTGCACTCTTTGGGCTTAGTCAATTTTACACACTCATTATATCTTAGACCATCTCTCTTACCGTCTATACATACATGTGTTTTTATTTCATATTTCTTATCTATTTCTTTTATTTCCTACCTAATGAAAGAAATGTCTTGTACATTTTACTACTCGTTTCTGCAGGTTCAATCTTCATTTTATTTTTTAATGAATTTTGATCGTAATTTTACTGTTCTAGGTGATCTGCAATTGAACTAAAGTTACTTTGACTACAGTCTGGATCTACTTATTAGTCTCCCAGCCATGCTATTTTACAGAATGTGAAGCATACACCTTGAGGTGTTTTTCTTTTTAATTATTTTTTTTTAATTTGGAATTTCTTTAAGTTTACATAAGCAATTATATGAGTCGGTATTTTAGTTTTGTTTATGATAAGTGTATCACCTTGCATCTTAAATTTATAAATAATTGCTTTTTTTACAATAGTGTGCCTCGTTTATCTGGCATCTTCCTTTTGAACTTAATATTGATCATCAAACGCAGAGTCATTTTTGTTTGCAAAGTAAGTCACTTGTGTGACTACGCACACTATAACAATATATATATATATATATATATATATATATATATATATATATATATATATATATATATATATATATATATATATATATATATATATATATATATATATATATATATATATACAGGGTGTTTCTAAATTGATGCGAAAAATTTTACAGGGTGATTCTATGGAGAAAAATAAGGGGTGTCTTTTCTATAAAGTTTTTTTAAAACCCCTTCTCCTCCAAGTTACAGCCCTTTGAAATTTTGGCAAAAAAAAAGTTTTCATAAAATTTCTCCGTTATGGAATAATTAAAAAAAACAAAATTTTGCAGATGCATAAGGCTAACAAAATGACAGTTTGAAAAGGATTTTATAACCGTATAATGTGATCACAACAGGGTGAAAAAACCTACGCTTGCATTATTTTATATCAGTACTTTTTATTGTGTATATCATTTTCTATTAAAATAAATGGTTCAGAAAGAAGGATTTATTTAGCACCCTTTTTATATCTTGACATTTTCTCATAAAATTGTTAGTTTCATCACAAAAACATAAAATAACTCTGTAAATTCATGTGACATCGATCTGAGTAATATTTTATTTTTTTGTGATGAAACTAACAATTTTATGAGAAAATGTCAGGACATAAAAAAGTTTCTAAATGATCCCTTCTTTCTAAATCTTTTTTTTTTTCATAGAAAACGGTACACAAAAAAAGTACTGATAAAAAATAATGTAAGAGTAGTTTTTTTTCACCGTGGTGATAACATTATAGGGTTATAAAATCCTTTTAAAACTGTCATCTTGTTAGCCTTATGCATCTTATCATAATTTATTCCATAACGGAGACATTTAATGAAAACTTTTTTTTTGCCAAAATTTCAAAGGGCTGTAACTTAGAGGAGAAGGGGTTTCAAGAAAAACTTTATAGAAAAGACACCCCTTATTTTTCGCCAAAGAATCACCCTTTGAAATTTTTCGCATAAATTCAGAAACACCCTGTATATTGCTAAGTATGTATTCGAGCGATAACTCAAAAAATACTCATCTGATTTTAAGTCAACTTGGCTTCATTTTGGTAACACCGCGAACTATAACGGACATTTCTTACGCTATATTTTCGAACGCATTGGAGTAACTAAAATGAGACTTTACATATAGCTGCAAATGGTGTAAGTAAATCTCTGTGGTGAATTTTAAGTAATTTGGAGTTCCTTTTCAAATTAAAAATAAAATCTGAAAAACATGGATTGAAGCGATTCCACTGATTAAAGTCCAATGCTTGACAAAGACAGAAAAGTTACTTATTAAATAATCTAGCGATAATCAGACAATACAAATAACACGTATATAACTACTACCCGAAATAGCGATGGAGAAATCTCTGCCACAAAAAAACCCGGACACTGTTTATAATATTCATATTTACTATAAAATTCCTGTATATTTAGTCCACCCATGATCTAATAACCAATAACGACTTAAATGTGACGTTGTGGTCTCCTAATAGGAGATATTTTTTACGAAAAATCGCCAGAAGAGTACTGTTTGGACAAGAGTTTGATCTGTGTAAGAGTAGATGCATTCTCGCAACAATTAAAACCGTAGACCGGTTTCACTCTCATTAGAACTCTTCAGTACAGCATACTTATTGTAGCAAAAATGCACCAAAAGTAATACGGCTATAGTATAGCCAGCCTTAAAATACTAAGTGAGTGGTGCACGTGCCGCCACCTAGTTGCGGAACCAAGTAGTATGTTGTCACGCCAGCTCCAAATAACACAAAGTGTTAAAAAAAATAGAGACTGTATACAACTAACTAACAATTTAGAAAATTGTCAGCCCTGGCCCATTTCTACCCTAATATAGGGACAAAGTATGTAAGACTAGATGCATTCTCGCAACAATTAGAACCGTAGACCGGATTCGCTCTCATTAGAGCTCTTCAGTACGCTATGCTAATTGTAGCAAAAAATGCACCAAAAGCAATACCGCTATAGTATAGCCAGCCTTAAAATACTAAGTGAATGTTAGACGTGCCGCCACCTAGTTGCGGAACCAAGTAGTATGTTGTCACGCCAGCTCCAAATAACACAGTGTTAAAAAAAATAGAGACTGTATACAACTAACTAACAATTTAGAAAACTGTCAGCCCTGGCCCATTTCTACCCCAATATAGGGACAAAGTATGTAAGACTAGATGCATTCTCGCAACAATTAGAACCGTAGACCGGTTTCGCTCTCATTAGAGCTCTTCAGTACGGCATACTAATTGTAGCAAAAATGCATCAGAAATGGGCCAGGGCTGACAATTTTCTAAATTGTTAGTTAGTTGTATACAGTCTCTATTTTTTTAACACTTTGTGTTATTTGGAGCTGGAGTGACAACATACTACTTGGTTCCGCAACTAGGTGGCGGCACGTCCACCACTCACGTAGTATTTTAAGGCTGGCTATACTATAGCCGTATTACTTTTGGTACATTTTTGCTACAATTAGTATGCCGTACTACTGAAGAGCTCTAATGAGAGCGGAAACGTTTAATAAAAACGTACACTCGTCTGAAAAACCGATATTGAACTGAAAGTTCCCGTTATCAGCTATTCGTGCAGTCATAACTTCTCAAAACTCCAGCCGCCGATGAAAATCATCGTCATTCAGTTGTTGTACAGGATGAACTTTATAACTTTATACGGGTGAAACATAGGATGCTTCAGTATTCGCTGAATAGTTCTTCTGTTGATGTTTGAAACAGTGGCCAATTTTCTCTTGCTCAAAGTTGGGTCTGCAGCAATTTGTCCTAAAACTTCAATCTCAGTAGTCTCATTTCCGACCAGAAATTCACGTTCAGGATCCCTTTTTTTGGTGGCTACTGAACCACTTTGTCTAAACTTTGGAACTAACTCCAAAATTTATTTTCTGTTAACATGTCTGTTCGGATGTCGTTCATTAAACAAATTTGCGGTACGGTTGGCACAGTCATCGTTTTTGAAAAAAAGAGTAATTATTTCAACTCTTTCTTCTACAGAATGCACCATTGTGAAATTAATTTTCGGTAGTACTATCAAGTATCAAACCGACCGATAAACTGCATTTCTCTCATTCCGATAAGAAATGCTCTGATAGTAAATTTTTTGTTTAGAAACCAACAAAACATTGACTATCGGCACATTTCTTATCGGAATGACTGAAATGCGTTTTTGCATCTTCAACTGTGAATAATTTTTAAACTAGTTGATAAAAAAATTAGTGTGCTGAATTCAGAAAAGAAAGAGCTTTCAAATGATGTAACACTCGACCCATGTTCCCTATTTAAAATATAACAATTAGAACCGTAGACCGGTTTCGCTCTCATTAGAGCTCTTCAGTACGGCATACTAATTGTAGCAAAAATGCACCAGAAATGGGCCAGGGCTGACAATTTTCTAAATTGTTAGTTAGTTGTATACAGTCTCTATTTTTTTAACACTTTGTGTTATTTGGAGCTGGAGTGACAACATACTACTTGGTTCCGCAACTAGGTGGCGGCACGTCCACCACTCACGTAGTATTTTAAGGCTGGCTATACTATAGCCGTATTACTTTTGGTGCATTTTTGCTACAATTAGTATGCAGTACTACTGAAGAGCTCTAATGAGAGCGAAACCGGTCTACGGTTCTAATTGTTGCGAGAATGCATCTAGTCTTACATACTTTGTCCCTATATTGGGGTAGAAATGGGCCAGGGCTGACAATTTTCTAACTCGTTAGTTAGTTGTATACAGTCTCTATTTTTTTTAACACTTTGTGTTATTTGGAGCTGGCGTGACAACATACTACTTGGTTCCGCAACTAGGTGGCAGCACGTCCACCACTCACTTAGTAGTTTGATCTGTAGTTTTTGCTGAATTAAATTATGTTTTTGATACACTCATCCAAAACCTAAACTTTAGTTTCTGGGATGGTTTTGATCGTTTGTAAAAATAATGGAGTAGGAATAGAATAACTATGACCATAAAAAATTTATTGCTGCATTTCTTTTTGATGGCGTGTTACAAAAAAAGCTCTGTAACTTTATCCCACTGCAATTAAAGTTGTAAAATCGTGAGCTTCATTTCCGCTTTTTTTTTGTTCACCAGCAATCCGAGATTGAATCGATACCATGCAGATGAAAAGACAGGCTATCCACGATTAATCCGAACAGCTTCGTTGAGACTAATATAAAACTTTAAACTTTATCTTAAATGTCCCGATTTCTCCAAAGCCTTTTAAAACTGAATAAAACAGAGTATCATGAACGTTTCAGCAGTGGAAAAATTAATGTTCCGTTAACCCATTGATTTTCTCCAATAACTCAAAGCTATCTGTATGTTGCTATACGTTGCCTTGGCAGATCTATTATAGCTGTTTATATAACAGACTTCGCATTAATATTAGTTTACCAAAGTGTAATAGGAATTGGTTACAGCATAGTTTGTTTTGCTTTTTTATCTCTCAAAAAATATTTATCTTCCATTGATATTTCTTTGAAGAAAAGTTCCATTTTAAGACAAGCTGAAACACGATCTTTTAAAAAGTATACTTGTTTTCCGACAAACTGTTCTTAGGCCAGTTATTAGTGAATTTTCTTTAAAGAATGTCACTAATAAGGAGATTGCGACTTTTGAATTTTGAAACGAATTGTTGAAGCGAGCGCGAACTCGGCCCTCTAGAACCCATATCCAGGATCAATTTAAATTTTTATGTTATATATATATATATATATATATATATATATATATATATATATATATATATATATATATATATATATATATATATATATATATATATATATATATATATATATATATATATATATATATATATATATATATATATATATATATATAGGCTGGCGCATTGAAAACGAAACAGACCGATTTGCGTCCAGAGAATGTTTTTTTCAAGAAACGCTGAAACACGTCAATTTTAATATTGAGGGGGACATATTTTGACATAAAACTCAACTTTGTCACATCAACCTCTTAAGGGTGGTGAGAGCAACCCTTATATTTTAAATAGGTAACATGGGTCGAGTGTTACATCACTTGAAAGCTCTTTTTTTTCTGAATTCAGCACACTAATTTTTTTGGAAGTTTTATCAACTAGTTTAAAAATTATTCACAGTTGGAGTTGCAAGAGCGTATTTCATTCATTGTGATAAGAAATGCACTAATTGGTAAATTTTTCGTTAAAAAAACTAAAAAACAAAACCAAACGTTTCAAAATGTTTATTCAGTTAAGCAAGTGTTCACATTGTTGATCACCAGCTTGCATATAAAAGTACAAATTTTGTTCAAAACTAACTCTGATATTCTGGAGCATTTGTGGAGTTATTAGACGGCATTCTTCAACAATGCATCGTCGTAATTTTTCCAGAGACTCCGATTCTCTTGCGTAAATTCTACTCTTTAAATAGCCCCATAGAAAGAAATCTAAAGGAGTTAAATCCTGTGATCTAGGGGGCTACTCAATAGTACATCTACGCCAAATCCATTGCTCTGGAAACTCTCTGTTCGAAAACTCCGTAACAAAAATGCGGAGGAGCTCCACCTTGTTGAAACACTAATTGATTTTCTTGATAGCGATCATCATTTTCAACAATGTCAATTAGTAGAGGGTAAACGATATCTTCTAGTAACTCAAAATACTGTCGCCACTCAAATTGCCATCAAGAAAAATTGGTCCGATTAAACGGTCTCCAAAAATGCCAGTCCAGACATTCAATTTCTGTGGAGTTTGAGTGTGGACTTCGTGAAAATTTATTGGATTATTATCTGCCCAAAAACGACAATTATAACGATTGACTGTAGAGTTTAATAAAAACGTACACTCGTCTGAAAAACAGATATTGAACAGAAAGTTCCCGTTATCATCTATTCGTGCAATCATAACTTCACAAAACTCCAGCCGCCGATCAAACTCATCTTCATTCAGTTGTTGTACAAGATGAATTTTATACGGGCGAAGCTTAGGATGATTCAGTATTCGCTGAATAGTTCTTCTGTTGATGTTTGAAACAGTGGCAAATTTTCTCTTGCTCAAAGTTGGGTCTGCAGCAATTTGTCCTAAACCTTCAATCTCAGTAGTCTCATTTCCGACCAGAAATTCACGTTCAGGATACCTTTTTTTGTTGGCTACTGAACCACAAAATTTATTTTCTGTTAACATGTCTGTTCCGTTGTCGTTCATTAAACAAATTTGCGGTATGGTTGGCACAGTCATCGTTTTTGAAAAAAAGAGTAATTATTTCAACACTTTCTTCTACAGAATACACCATTGTGAAATTAATTTTCGGTAGTACTATCAAGTATCAAACCGACCGATAAACTGAAATAATAAACCGCATTTCTCTCATTCCGACAAGAAATGTTCTGATAGTAAATTTTTTGTTTAAAAACCAACAAAACATTGACTATCGGCACATTTCTTATCGGAATGAGTGAAATGCATTTTTGCATCTTCAACTGTGAATAATTTTTATACGAGTTGATAACAAAATTAGTGTGCTGAATTCAGAAAAGAAAGAGCTTTCAAATGATGTAACACTCGACCCATGTTCCCTATTTAAAATATAAGGATTTTTATCACCACCCTTAAGGGGTTGATGTCACAAAGTTGAGTTTTATGTCAAAACATGTTCCCCTCAATATTAAAATTTACGTGTTGCAGCGTTTCTTAAAAAAAATCTCTGGACGCAAATCGGTGTATTTCGTTTTCAATGGGCCACACTATATATATATATATATATATATATATATATATATATATATATATATATATATATATATATATATATATATATATATAATATATATTCTGTGTCGTCTGTTCCTATAGGGAAGAGATTGTATATAGCGTGGCGCATCGAAAACGAAACAGACCGATTTGCGTCCAGAGAAAAAATTTTTACGAAACGCTGAATCACGTCAATTTTAATATTGAGTATATATATATATATATATATATATATATATATATATATATATATATATATATATATATATATATATATATATATATATATATATATATATATATGTGTGTGTGTGTGTGTATGTATTGCACTGATAACTCCAAAAACAATGGGCCGATTTTAATTAGATTTTGTACGTACCTTCCTTTTGCAAGTGGCTTGAATAAGTTCGTTAGCAGGGAAAATCGGCCCACGTTTTCCTGGAAAATTGTGTATATTATTTCGAAAAAAAAATTATATCGCTGTAAATAAAAATGTAAGGGCAACCAAATTTGGTACGCTTGTTTCTGTTCTAAAGGGTATCCTGTCTACCAAAATTCAGATATCTATGTTACACGGCAAAAAAGGTGGAGATAAATTAATTTTTAATTAACTAAATCCGATTAAAGAGAGTTAAAACGTCAAAATTGATAATTATGGTAGGAGTCCGAATGTGAGTGAAAAATGCGACGCGAAATGACTGACAAGCTCCTAGATATTTGTCTAAGTCATTATTTTCCTTCATTTTGTTGAAATATGGGCAAAGATCCATTGTAACTTAAAATTGTTTGGTGCAAATAGTAAAGACGTCAGACAATTATAGGTACTAGCGGATGAACCTGCTAGTACATACATATCGACCGTAGACGAGCGAGATAAGGCCTGTACATCGTATAATCGATTCCTGCGTGACGAGTTCTAATCCTAGTTAATGACTTCACTTTTCATTATTTTTTTAGTCTCATTTCACTTAACAGTTAACTGATCAGATTTTTGTTATTCCGATGAATGTTTTAGGTAGTTTTTGTAAAAAAAATAATTCAATAAAGAGGAGATGAAAGTTTTAAGATTTAATTCAATTTGAATAGCATATCTGGTTGTTTGTTCTTGCCCTTACTTAGGAAAACCGTTTCGTATTTAACACAGTCGTTGACTTTTCCAGTGGCTTCACAAGTGCTTGTTTTAGTGAATTTTCTTTAAAAAAAATTCACTAATGAGGAGATCCAGACTTTTGAATGTAGAAAAAAAAGGTGAACCATCTACCAAAACTTAGGTCTGTATGTACTGTACTTGAAGAAATTCATTCATCCTCTGATTTCTTCAAGTCTTGTGATGTTCCTGCCTTCCTGTTTTACGCAGCTTCTGTTTGGTATCCTGAAAACAATAGATGAAAAGCCAAACTTTGACAACATTTCATATAGCATCTTTCTGTAATTGAGACAGAAAATTTGTCTAAACCCCTGAAGATGGCACGATAATGTGTTGAAACGCGTAGGGTTTTAAGAATAAATCAGTTTGTCTGGTAGTAAAAGCCTTTAATTTCATTTTATCAAACATTTTTAATATCTTCCTCAAGGTCTTTATTAGTAACCTTTTTTCGTCAATACGATGCTAAATTAATTATACAATATTACGTTAGTTGATTAAGCAAAAACAAATTAATATAAAATCCTGAAAAATGTATTACAATTTGTTTAAATTCATAAGGATGTCAAGTTTTTAACAACCTTTTATTTCAGATTCCTACGTTATAATAAAGGTAATTTTTCACTGTAAGTGATTAAACAATTTCTTCTAATTACTGAAAAAGGAGCTGTTGAGTCCTCTCGCCGACAGTCTGTAACGCAACTCAATCCAGTACTCCTTGAGTTTTTTCCCTCTCTCACCACACCCCAAATTAAACCGCCTACAAATAATATCACCTCAATTACAAAGCAAACAACATAATATATATATATATATATATATATATATATATATATATATATATATATATATATATATATATATAACCTTTTATTTCAGCTTCCTACGTTATAATAAAGGTAATTTTTCACTGTAAGTGATTAAACAATTTCTTCTAATTACTGAAAAAGGAGCTGTTGAGTCCTCTCGCCGACAGTCTGTAACGCAACTCAATCCAGTACTCCTTGAGTTTTTTCCTTCTCTCACCACACCCCAAATTAAACCGCCTACAAATAATATCACCTCAATTACAAACAAGCAAACAACACAATATATATATATATATATATATATATATATATATATATATATATATATATATATATATATATATATATATATATATATTCCAAGTACAAAGGTTTTTTTTTTCTGCGTGATAGCAGGTGAGATGTTCCGCTTATTGATTAACAAAACGTAATGATGTTTCTCTTACGCACATTAAGCCTAATGTGAGTGTTTTTCATTAAGTTGATTAATGTGTCATGTTTCTGGCTTCCAGTCTCCATTTCTCTGCTTGTCAACAAAAACTTGTCATGTGTTTTTCTGATTAATTTCAGACATGTCTAATTTCATGTGCAAATAATTATCGCGATGATTGAGTTAGCTTTAACATACTACTCACACCTTCTCTCTCGTTGTCTCTCTCAGCTCCCTTTATTGGTCTATCTCCTTCTTATGCCCCTTTTTCTCCCTTATTCTTTCTATTCTAGAAAAATTCTTATTCTTTCTATTCTAGAAAATAGTTTGTCGACCGATACTCCTTTTAGCGAATTTTCATTATGAAAAAATCGCTCAAGAGGTCGCAATGAAAAGCTTTTGATAAAATTTTTTTAGGTGAACGTGAATTTGGGTCCCTGGAACCTAAAACCAGGGTCCGTTAAAAATGCTGAAAGACGTCAATTTTAATATTGAGGGGGACATGTTCTGTCATAAAACTCAACTTTGTCACATCAACCCCTTAAGGGGAAAGTTCTTTCTTTTCTGAATTCAGCACACAAAATTTTTTGGAAGTTTTATTAACTCGTTTAAAAATTATTCACAGTTGGAGTTGCAAGAAGGTATTTCATTCATTGTGATAAGAAATGCACCAATTAGTAAATTTTTCGTTAAAAAAAAACTAAGAAAGAAAACCAAACGTTCAAAAATGTTTATTCAGTTAAGTAAGTCTTCAAATTGTTGACCACCAGCCTCCATACAAAAGTACAAATTTTGTTCACAACGAGGTCTCACATTCTAGAGCATTTGTGGAATTATTAGACGGCATTCTTCAAAAATGCGTGGTCGTAATTCTTCCAGAGACTCCGGTTCTGTTGCGAAAATTCTACTCTTTAAATGGCCTTATAGAAAGAAGTCTAAAGGAGTTACATCCGGTGATCTAGGGGGGCACTGAATAGCACCTCTACACCCAATCCATTAATCTGGAAACTCTTTGTTCAAAAACTCCCTAACACTTTATGAAAAATGCGGAGGAGCTTCATCTTGTTGAAACACTAATTGATTTTCTTGATAGCGATCATAATTTTCAACAATGTCAATTAGTAGAGGGTAACCGATATCTTCTAGTAACTCCGAATACGTTTTGCCACTCAAATTGCCATCAATAAAAATTGGTCCAATTAAACGGTGTCCAAAAATTCCAGTCCAGACATTCAATTTCTGTGGAGTTTGAGTGTGGACTTCGTGAAAATTTCTTGGATTATTATCTGCCCAATAACGACAATTATGACGATTGACCGTATAGTTTAATAAAAACGTACACTCGTCTGAAAAACAGATATTGAACAGAAAGTTCCCGTTATCAGCTATTCGTGCAGTCATAACTTCGCAAAACTCCAGCCGCCGATCAAAATCATCTTCATTCAGTTGTTGTACAAGATGAATTTTATACGGGTGAAATTTATCATGCTTCAATATTCGCTGAATAGTTCTTCTTTTGATGTTTGAAACAGTGGCCAATTTTCTTGTGCTCAAAGTTGGCTCTGCAGCAATTTGTCCTAAAACTTCAATCTCAGTAGTCTCATTTCTAACCGGAAATTCACGTTCAGGATACCGTTTTTTGTTGGCTACTGAACCACTTTGTCGAAACTTTGTAACTAACTCCAAAATGTATTTTCTGTTAACATGTCTGTTCGGATGTCGTTCATTAAACAAATTTGCGGTACGGTTGGCACAGTCATCGTTTTTGAAAAAAAAAGAGTAATTATTTCAACTCTTTCTTCTACAGAATACACCATTGTCAAATTAATTTTCGGTAGTACTTACAAGTATCAAACCGACCGATGAACTGGAATAATAAACCGCATTTCTCTCATTCCGATAAGAAATATTCTGATAGTCAATTTTTTGTTTACAAACCAACAAAATATTGACTATCAGCACATTTCTTATCGGAATGAGTGAAAAGCGTTTTTGCATCTTCAACTGTGAATAATTTTTAAACGAGTTGATAAAACTTCCAAAAAAAATTAGTGTGCTGAATTCAGAAAAGAAGTAGCTTTCAGATGATGTAAGACTCGACCCATGTTCCCTATTTAAAATATAAGGGTTGTTATCGCCACCCTCAAGGGGTTGATGTGACAAAGTTGAGTTTTATGTCAAAACATGTCCCGCTCAATATTAAAATTGACCTGTTTCAGCATTTCCTTAAAAAAAAAATTATCTGGGCGCAAATCGGTCTGTTTCGTTTTCAATGCGCCACCCTATACAGTTATTTCTTTTACTCATCTAGTTACTCATCTAGCGACCGCAGCACAACAACTGCGTTAAGTGCTACAAGTATAAGACTTTTTACTCTAAAGAAATAGAAATGTAGTATATATGAGAAAGGCATACAGGCATGATGATAGCTATAAGCTTCAACCGCAGAGCAGTCTTTTCACTTTATTCTGTAATAATTTTGCGTATATTACGATCGGATTAACTCCAGAGAGATAACATTTTCGACCAAGCTAACATTTAATTACAAAGTAAATTATCAACTATCGCATTCCCTTTTGTTGCTGGTTTATTTAACTAATTGTACGAGTCGCAAACTTCGCCTCTCCTGATAAACTTTAATTCTGTATACTATAGTTTAATTGTTTCATGTAAAATACAAAAGGGTTAAACATTATTAGGGCACACTATTCCTGCGCTCCATTGAAGCATGTGGAAGTGACCTGCTGGTAGATTTTCATTATATTTGCAGAAAAATGCATTAAAATAAAATTAGCTTTCTAACTCAGTATGTAACAGATATTCCTCATGAGTGGCAAAACATGCATTTTTCATTTGAATCGTTAATTAAATAATAAATAGAAGCCCTTGAAATTACAAGTGCGATATGGTAGCGAAAAGTCATAAAAATATTCAATGACTCAGTTTCTCTTTAACCTAAAAGCTTCAGGTTGGGCTCAGTCAACTTATGTATCTCGTCAACTTTATTTTACTTGGTAACTTATTCTTATCTTGAGATAGACAACTGTTTAAAATATTAAAAGACGAATCGCATTTCCACAGAGGCGTGAGCATTTTGTTTACAATATTTTGTATTTCATTAATTTATTTGTTGTGTTTAGAGGAATAATTAAAAGGCTTTTCTCCCAGACAATACGTGTAATTTATAACCCTATATATATAAGACAAGGTGATGGCAACTGCACCAACAACTTTTAGATGATATGAAAAACAATACTATATATACATATATATATATATATATATATATATATATATATATATATATATATATATATATATATATATATATATATATATATATATATATATATATTTATATATGGACTTATCCTTTACGTGATAGTAAAGAATTTTTTTCACGCCTGAGGAGGTACCACCCACTATATATCCAGAGGCCGATGAAGTCTCAATGGACGTTTCCGGTTTTGGTATATGAGTCACTTTCCCTTATAAACAAAAATTATGATGGCACCTCCTGGTACAAAACATTCCGAAGATAAAACCGCCCTCCATTCGGATCTCCGAGAGAGGGTGTGCAGGGGGCGCCGGCAGCGAGATTTAACATATCTTTCTCGAATATATGTGGCATAAATTATAACCTGAACTCCGTTCATTATTCCCTCCAGGCTAATAGGCCCCAACTCCTCTTCCTCCTCGAAATTCAAATTAATGCCAAAACAGCCACTAATCATCTTGATTGCCCGGGGTATGAGCTCCTAACTTCCTTTGGATTGCATGGAGGTGTGTGCGCATACGTCCGTAGCAATCTACCCTGAACCACACTCCCCAATTTGGAAGCTGGAATGAAAGACATAGTTTGGATAAAACTCTCTCTCTCTCTCTCTCTCTCTCTCTCTTACGGCTGCAACTAAATTCATGCATTTACCGGTCACCTTCTGGCAAAAACTTTGTTCAGCTCTGCGACTACCTTTCTAAAAAAAATCAACCATCTGATTTCAGAATATCCTTTCTCGGAGGTCACTATTCTTGGTGACCTCAATGTCCATAATAAGGAATGGCTAGGATATTCAAAAATCGATCCAGAAGGGAGAGCAGTGGAGGCTTTCGCAGTCAGCAATTCATTAGCCAGTATGGTTCAGCAACTTACTTACTGTCCTCGCATCCCAACACACAGCTCAAGTCCCTTGGATCTCCTTCTTACTACAAAACCTGAATGCTATAAGACATCGTAGTCGTCTCCCTGGTCACTGCTTCCTGCGCAATGCAACCCGAGGTCACACAGTCATCACACCCAAGCATTGTTTGGCACTACCACTCCGCGAACTGGGACGAAATGCGGGATTACTTTTCCTCATTTCCATGGGCGTCTGCTCCTCTCATCCTGACTCCTCTGATAACTCACAAAACGTCACATCTCTAGGGCATCCAACCCAGTTCACAGTTACGCGGATAACAGCACCCTCTACTCAAATATACAATATTGTAAGCCTGTTTCTTTAGCCCAATTAGATGAGGATCGCAGACTCATGGAGGGTTCTGTCTCCGTAGATCTCCAAGAAATATTAGACTGGGGAAGTCCAAATCTTGTAAAATTCAACTCCACCAAATTTCAGTATTGCTTTTTATCTCATAAGAGATACACCAGCCCTAGACCCATCACATTGAACAACCAAGTTATTCAATGTAATGAGTTCTGTTCACTTGTAGGCATTTCTGTGGATCTAAATCTCAATTGACACCAACATGTCACATCAATCGCAGAAGGGGCTGCTAAGAAATTAGGGTTCGTCTTCCGGGCTCGCAAATACTTTTCACTAGCTAATCTATATACCTTATATACTTGGAAAATAAGGCCAAACCTCGAATACTGCTTCCACATCTGGGGTGCCGCTGCTGCTTCTACATGCGCTATCCTGGACTCTATTCAGAAGAGAGCTATACGTCTCATCGGTGACCCTACCCTAACCCAAAGGCTGCCATGCCTTGCCCACCGACGTGCAGTTGGTGACCTCTCTCTCTCTCTCTCTCTCTCTCTCTTTTATAGATATCTGCACAGGCAGTGCTCAGGGGAACTTTATTCCATAATTCCTCCACCTGCTGCCCGCAACAGATTTACCAGGGGAACAGAGCGAATGCACCCTTTTACTGTCCAGGTCAACAGATATAAAACATCTTATGCCGGCTCTTTTGTCCCGAGGAGTTCCAAGTTGCGGAATTCCTTGCCGGCACATGTTTTTCCTTCTCCTCCGAACCTCCAAAACGTCAAGTCCAGAATTAACAAGTGGCCTATTTCCTCCTTGTCGACACCCACGGTGCGATAGTATTTAGGCTGTGAGCCCTTGTGGTGTGTTGTTGAAATAAAATAAAAAAGAAAGGTATTTTCAAGAAATAAGTTTAGGGTCCATGACTTGACCACAAAGAAAATATTCGTATTCCTGTACCCATAAGCTTCCAAATCGTTATAGTACTCGAGTTTTAACGAAAAAATGTGAATTTTCACCAAATTACCCCTCAACTGTCACCTACCCTATGAAACAATCATACATTGGTGTTGTGTTGAAATGAAAAAAAATCTGGAACAAAAGAAAAGAGGAAATCAATTGAAGCATGCCATGGCAATCAGACTCGATCTATTGGGAGTGCCAGCATTGTCCCAAGGCTTGGTAAATCTCAAACATGAGGATGTCATATTGAAATAGAACCAAGATTACGCAAATTCTTGCCACCTAAAGTACAGTCCGTATGTGACATGGGATTGTTGAAGGTGCTGTTGATGGCTTGGATACTGGACTGGCCTAAACTAAATGCCCGCAAGATAATTCATGGGTAACTACGGTTATATTGCTATGTTGTAATTTTTCTGATGCTATCAATGTGTGTTAAATGCCTTTTTTGTTCAAGCTGTGTCATATGAACATGTGTTATGTAAGAAAGTGAGTGAGTAAATGAGTTAGTGAGTTAGTGAGTGAGTGAGCGAATGAATAAGAGTGTGAGTGAGTGAGCAAGTATGTGTGAGTGTTATTGTTTCTGGTTTGTATTGTTTTTTTATTTGTTTTTGTTTTGCGTTTTAAATTGTAACCATTTCGATTGGCTTATTTGTTACAATAGTAACGATTATTTAGTTTTGTACGTTATGTTTGTATAGTGTAAATTAAATATGTATTGTACTTTCTTGTAGTCCTGAGATGTTTTACGCTTTGAGATTGCGATGTTGCGCTGGTGAATTTGAAAATTGTTAAGTACCGGGTGGCCAATTAGGCGAGGTAAGCGGCTATATCTCGGAAACCGTTTACCATAGAGCTTTGTGGAAAAAATATATTTAGTAAATGTGGCCAAGAGAAATCGTTGGAAATTATTTTCAAGTTCGTCAGATGCCCGCTAGGGGGCGTAACACCAAGAGTAAATGGAAAAAATAGGATATCTCAGCAATATGTCCAAATAGACTGTATTGAAAATACCTGAAAATAAATTTCGTGTGTATCACCAACAATTTCTGTTTTAACTATTTTTCTCTAACTCTTCAGATAAAGTGGTGGAGGTAAGGCAAACATTGATCAGGAAAAAATGCAATATCTCGGGATCGCCTCATTGGAAAATATTGAAATTAGTGCCATTTAAAAGAGTATTTTTTGGTCTATCAACTGCATTGCAAGCCATGTCTTTGTTATTGTTACTGTAATCACTAGATGGCGCTTTTTAAAAATTTAATACATTTTATGATTTTTCTCAAGAAACCTAAATACAATGATATATATATTACTACATAGGTAGAAAGAGGACTAAAGACCAAAGCAAGCGGTGAAAATCCCAAGTCTCTATCTTTTGTTTAGCCGGAGATATTAATGAAAAACTAATAAAACTGGAATTTAAACAAAACACTTTCAGCATTGACTAATTTAAAAATTGAAAACAGAAATTTATTAATTTGCAAATATAGTTTTATAGTTTCTTGTTAAAAATAAGACTTATTTACGCATTCCTAACGCAATTATAACTTATTCGTTCGGTCCAATAATTGTACTCTAAAACTGAAATAGGTAGGCTTTGGAAAAAAGACAAAACTTTAAGGAAACGTCAAATTAGTTACGAGTTCTTTCGTGTATAATTTAAATATAAAAAATGTTGTTTACAAATGATGAAGCCGTTGATATGATTAGTGCTTACTTTGAGTGCTTTCAAAATGCGGCAGTTGCTGAAAGAGTGTATGCAATGCGGTATCCGAATCGCCACCATTACAATAGAGTAGTTTTTCCTCGCTTGGTGCAAAACTTACGTAAAACTGGAAGCTTAAGGGGACCGGTGCTGCGGAGACGCCGTTTTGCCAGAACTGAAGAAAATATTATCAATGTTTTGGCATATATAGAAATTAGTCCTCATGTTAGCACAAGAACATTGCATCTTGACTTGGGAATATCACGGACCACCATCCAAACTATTTAAAAAGAGTATAGGTAAGCTTATTATATCGTGAAATTCAAAATAGTTATTGTTATTTATCTCACAGGGATCATAATGACGGTTGTGAAAATGATCAGACGACAGTTGTATAAATTATGATATGGTAACGCATGTTAGCATAATGATCATTTATGATCCGAGTAAGATACAAAACTTTATCTGCTGGCATTCATTAAAACTTAAGACCCTTAAAAGATTTGGATTTTATTTGCAATACAATGAAACTGACATTTTTTTACTTAATTTCATTGGTGTGAATGTAGCGTTTGTTTGTCTTTATTATTGAATTAGTTAGCCAAAGATTCGTGTTTTATTTCTCGTTGTAGTAGCAGTAGTACTATAGTGAATCTCATTATCGCACTATGGGCTGTTCACCCAAGCTAGACAGTTACATCATCAACCACCAAAATCTTCGCATATCAATAACAAGTACGTTTTCTCGAATTGAGTTGATTTTCGGTATATAAGTACTAATTTACTCAAAGTCTATTGACAACATTGAAATTACCGCAACTGTTCAACATTCAACGTAGTAACAGTTAAGCTTTATGAATTGTTGATGACGTAACTGTCTAGTGAACGCCCCTTGTGATATAATGAAGAGCTTTATGTTACTTAAATCCGATAACATAATGCGTCTATTATGTCAGCAGATACACATATTTTTATTACAATGTCCTTTTGAATATATAATGATACTTATTTTGATTTTTAGACTACACCCTTATCATATTGTTTTGAATCAAGCGCTGAATGAGCAGGATTATGATCGGAGGCTGGATCATTGCCATTGGCTTTTAGACATGATCAATGAAAATCCTAATTTTTTAACGCAAGTTCTTTGGACGGACGAGGCTACTTTTCATAGCGCCGGTAATGTGAATTTGCATAATATGCATTATTGGTCTACTGAGAACTCCCACTGGATGCGAGAAGTTCAACATCAAGGACGTTGGAGTCTTAATGTATGGTGTGGCGTAATAGGAGGTACAATTATTTGACCCTATTTCTTTGACCAGTCTCTTACTGGTAACCTCTTCTTGCAGTTTCTAAGAAATGATTTGCCAGTTTTATTGGAAGATGTGCCCCTTGAAACCAGGCAAAATGTGTTTCTGCAGCTCGATGGTTGTCCAGCATATTTTTCAATTAATGTGAGAGAACATCTCGATGAGACGTATCCAGGCCGATGGATAGGAAGAGGAAGCATATTTCCCTGGCCAGCGAGGTCACCTGACTTAACATGCTTAGACTTTTATTTGTGGGGACGAATAAAGGACCTTGTCTTCCAAACAAAGCCTACGAGCAAGGAAGATATGAAGAATAGAGTCCGAAATGCAATTCGTAGTCTGTCAACAGCGGAAGTGGAAGCTGCCGTTTTTCTACCCGAAATAGGCTCGAGCAGTGTGTATAACGTGACGGCAGACACTTTGAGCATTTAAGGAGACACTAGAGTGCTTATCTTTTAGAATTACATACAGAGAGAATGAAATATTTTGTTTTAGGTTTCAGTATCAGTTTTTCATTAATAACTCCGGTTAAACAAAAGATAGAGATTTGGAATTTTCACCACTTGCTTTGGCCTTTAGTCCTCTTTCTATCTATGTAGTAATATTTATATCAATGTATTTAGGTTTCTTGAGAAAAATCATAAAATGTGTTAAATTTTTAAAAAGCGCCATCTAGTGATTACAGTAACAATAACAAAGACATGACTTGCAATGCAGTTGATAGAAAAAGAAATAGTCTTTTAAATGACACTTAGTTCAATATTTTCCAATGAGGCGATCCCGAGATATTGCATTTTTTCTTGATCAATGTTTGCCTTACCCCCACTACTTTATCTGAAGAGTTAGAGAAAAATAGTTAAAACAGAAATTGTTGGTGATACATACGAAATTTATTTGCGGCTATTTTCGATACAGTCTAGTTGGACATATTACTGAGATATGCTATTTTTTCCATTTCCTCTTGGTGTTACGCCTCCTAGCGGACTTGAAAATAATTTCCAACGATTTTTCTTGGCCACATTTACTAAAGATATTTTTTTCCAAAAGCTCTATGGTGAACGGTTTCCGAGATACAGCCGCTTACCTCGCTTAATTGGCCACCCTGTACAATATCTCCATTCCATACTCCCGTACAAGTCTTTGACTTTAAAATCATTGTAACTAAGGCTAGATGCATTCTCGCTACAATTAGAACCGTATACCGACTTCGCTCTAATTAGAGCTCGTCAGTACGACTAATTGCAGCGAAAATACACCTATAACGTAATACGGCTATGGTAGCCAGCCTTCCAACAGTAACATACTACTTGGTTTCGCAACGAGGTGGCGGCAGGTGCTTCGTGTCTTATGTTGCACTTAGTGTTGGAAGGCTGGCTACCATAGCCTTATTACTTTATATGTGTTTTCGCTTCAATTAGTATGCCGTACTGACGAGCCATAATTAGAGCGAAACCGGTCTACAGTTGTAATTGTGGTGAGAATGCATTTAGCCTTACATATATTGTCCCTATATTAGGATAGAAATGGGTCAGGACTGACAATTTATTAAATTGTTAGTTGGTTGTATACATACTATAATATTTAACACTTTGTGTTATTTGAAGCTGCCGTGACAACATACTACTTGGTTCCGCAACCAGGTGGTAGCACGTGCGTCCTGTCTTATACCTACTTAGCATTGTAGCTGGCTATTTATGTCAATAGATCTATTTTTTATTTTAATATTACTATATTATATATATATATATATATATATATATATATATATATATATATATATATATATATATACATATATATATATATATATATATATATATATATATATATATATATATATATATATACAGTGTGTCCCAAACTGGATGGAATGTATTGCTGTCTCCGTTATGTTTTGTAAAATTTTATGCTCGTTCTAAATATGACTCGTATTTTGCCCTGCCTCTTTTCGTTTTCGAGTTATTTAAAAAAAATGGCGATGTCTTTTTTCTTCAATATGTAAGTAGACGTTGATCTGGCTGGTTTCTATGTATATAACACTGTCTCGACAAATAGGAATACTGTCATTCTTAATTATTTTAACAATTTGAGGTGTATTTAACACGTTGCTTAAAATTTTGATTTGTTTTCTGTTTATTTTAAATTATATTCAACAATATGTTTAGTAATGAAGAATATTTTGACATGTTGGAATGTTATATTCGTTCTAACCTAAATACTGAGGCAGCTGCAAATTCATATCAAAACAACTATCCAGACAGACGAGAACCAAACACCAAAATATTTCGCAAGATAGTAACCAATCTATTGAACGACGGTAGCTTCCACGCAAAAAAACTACCAATGCCTAGAAATGAAGAAAGAAATAATGCCGTTTTACAGGTTTCAAACGAAAACCCTCCGCAATCTGTTCAGTTTTTTAGTGAACAAATTGACGTTCCAAAAATACGGTAGACCGTGTATTAAAACAAAGTCATTACCATCCATACAAACCTACGATCGTGCAAGGCTTAAATGTTGACGATTACCCCAACCGACTTCAATTCTGCAGATGGTATCAAGGACAATGTCAGCAAGATGAAAATTTTCATTTGAAAACAATATGGACTGATGAATCCAGATTTACAAATTGTGGTGTGTATAATCGCCATATTAGGCATTATTGGGCAAATGAAAATCCCCATCTAAAGGAAGAAAGACGATTGCAAGACAGATTTGGTATTATTCTTTGGTGCGGGTTATTAGGTAAAAAACTGTTATTTTTATTTGTAGATTAGACAGTTACTTTTTAAAAAGGTCAGCTAACTTCACTGTTCTTTTTTGAAAATAATTTAACTGGGAAAAGGTATCTTAATCTATTGAGAGATGATATTTTACCAACAATTAGAAAAGTTCATGATAATTTAGACGAAATTTGGTACCAACAAGATGGTTGTCCAGCTCTCAATGCTAGGATCGTCAAAAAAATTTTGTACCAAAATTTTAATAATTGTGTCATTTGTAACAATGGATTCATTGGTGTACTCGAAGTCCTGATATAACACCCATGGATTTTTATTTTTGGGGTACTCTGAACAATGATGTGTATAAATTCGATCCACCACAAGATATCAATGAATTACGAAACAGAATAACGGAAGCTATAAATCATATTAACCAAAAAACCCTCACCAGAGTTTGCAGGCATGTTTCAAAAAGGTGTATAAAGTGCATTGAACAAAACGGTGGCCATATTGAACAATTTTCTATTTAGTGTATTTTTAAGTTACTATTTTATTATTTGTTGGGTTCCGTTTCTAATTGTGTTGTTTTGTGGAGTTTAGGTTTCTATTTTTTATTGCCGGGTTTCGTTATTAGCCCGTTTCACATAAAATTACCTAGCATTAATTAAGTATTGTAAATTAAATCACAATATTCTTTTATCGTGAATCATTACGGAAAATTATGTTAAAAGTAGAAGTCTATTGCCCTAGGCGACAATGTGTCCCAGTCATTCCTTAAATTTTAAGAATTAAAAAAAAACAACTAAAAAAAAACAAAACAAAAAAAAAGGTGAAAAATTTAAAAAAAAAACAGATTATGTGCATATATAGAAATTCAAAATCAGTTAAAAAAAAGTATAGTAATTAGAATTATATTGTAATATTTATATTGATGTATAGATTAGGTAGGTATGTTTGGATTGTATGGGTGAAAGCAGGTATGTATGTATTTAAGATATCATGTAAGTGTATATTGGTAACACTAATGTAATGATTGTGTTTACGTGAGATTGTGGATATATGTCTCCATTTGGTTTTCATTTATAATTCAAAGAATCCGCGAATATAGTTATCACCTGTTCACATAAGAAAATCTAGTTATAGGTTTGCCGTACTGGGTGTGGTTATGATTCGAAACGAAATTTTAGGATAAAAGTCTGTGGTTGATGAATGAAACATTCAAAACCATCCCATGATGCAACACACACACACAGAAGTCTATTGTTAGACTTCATAGCCTACTGCTTGTTGAACATTTTTTTTGTCATTTGTTTTCTGCTATTGGATTTCATAGCCTATTAGCCTCATAACGGTTTTCTCAAAATTGTCAGTGCAATTACAAGATATCTCAAGCAGGCTGTACATCATTGGAAAGCTCTTTTCACAGGCTATCACGAGAGAAAAAAATCCAATATGACTGCCCTAATAAAAACAAACGTTGATACCTGTAGCTCAAAAACAAATGACAATTCAAAGTTGAGAATAGCCCAAAAAAATTACACTGTAAGAAGTGTCCTGATAATGTGCAAGTCTTAGACATGTCAGATTTGTTTCTTTTCAAAATAACTCTAAAACGAAAAGAGGCAGCGCAAATTACAAGCCATATTTGGAACGAGCATGAAATTCTACTAAACATTGCTAATTTAACCGTCTCCCTATCTCTAATAATAACGGAGATAGCAATACATTCCCATCCAGTTTGGGACACACTGTATATATATATATATATATATATATATATATATATATATATATATATATATATATATATATATATATATATATATATATTGATATTATATATATATTGATTTTTTTAACTTCATGTGCGAAGTGTAAATACGTTTTCAAGTGAGTGCTTTAAATGGTCAGAAAATGCCGGTTTTTGGAGCAAAATAAATTTTAAAAACATGATAGAAAGGCACTAGTAACTGTAAGTAATCAGCCTATTATATTTTCTAAGAAAACAAGTGTCTCTAAAGGCAAAAGAAATAGAGAAAATAGAGTAAATTTTATGAAATACATGAGGTTTTTATCTCAGTCAAGAATACATATCTTATCAATATAGTAGATATAGGACTAAAGTGATACGCTCAGGCACTTATTTTATTTTATTGTTTATATATGGTCTGATCCAAAATAATGACAGAATTTAGTAACTCACAAAAGGAATACATGAAAAGTTTGTTTGTAAGTCTAAGAGAACAATTTGAAGAAAAGACAGCAGATATTAAAAATCATCTCACTACACAGATAGAAAATTTTAAAGCTGAAATAAACCAGTCAATAGCAACATCTAGACTGAAAGTAAAGGAGTTGGAAGGTAAAAATCGTAACCTTCAAGAACAGGTGATAAGATTACAAAGAAATACAAGAAAAAAAATATAGTAATTTTTGACGCCGATATAAATGAGAATGAATTACTGGAAACAGTCTTAGATTTATTTAATCATGAACTTAATGTTGCTGTAGTGGATGCAGATATCAGCGACATTTATAAGATAGGCAAAAGCAATATCAAATCTCCCATATTAGTGGAGTTTGTATCGTATCGGAAAAAGCTATCAATTCTCAAAAACTGCCATAAACTCAAAGGAAAAAAAATTACGATTACTCACGACCGTTGCCTTGAAGATAGACAAGTAAACAAGATACTAAATAAGCATTTAAAGAGTGCAAGAGAAAAAGGTTATCAGGCACATATAAGAGGCCAAAAACTTGTAGTAAATGGTGAATTATACAGAGTGGAAGATCTTCTTAAAACAGATAGTGAAGATTCTGAGATTCAACAGGTAGGGCTAGTAAATAGTACACCATCTACTCCCAATCCTCGGAGAAGGCAAAAAAATATTACTAGAAGAACTTGGCTTAGAAGGAAACGACGCACCAGTGTGTGAGGTCAAGAAAACGGAACGCTCCGATAGGTCCAGTAAAAATCTTGCAAGATCAAAGGTACCATCTTCTTCACAACCTGCAAGCAAAGTATCTCCTAAGATAATACGATCATATTCAGCAAAATGTTGTGTCAAGATACCACAAAGTACTAACTCGTCGTTCTCACCTTCAGCTGGGCCCGAGACTTTTCAATTGTCTTCCCGCGGAAATAAAATTCACAGACAATGAAAGACTCTTTAAAAAAAACCTCAAGAGTTGGATTTTGAGATGGTCACGCACAAGCGCACGTAGATTAATACATGAAACGATCAGCTAATATTTTCTAAAGATGTTGTGTTCTTTTGTGATGAGTATGTGGGAATGTAGGTATATCTGGATGTATGTGTGTATGTATGTATGTGTATGTATGTGTGTATATATGTGTGTGTATGTATGTGTGTATGTGTGGGTACATGTGGGTACATGTGTGTATGTGTATATGTGTGTATGCACGCCTGTATGTGTATGTGTGTATATGAATATGAATCTGTCTGTGTGTGTGTTGTTCATGTTTCACTCTACTAGATTATGGATTTTTTTTTTTACAAGAATTCCTATCCTAACATTGTGCTTTGTAGGAATGTACATTTATTAGTTATATAGTTTAGAATACCCACGCACAAGTCTCTGACTTTTGTGGGTTCTATGGATTTTATTCAACTTTTATGTAAGAATTATATAATATTATTTTTGTATTTTTTTGTGTGAATAAAATCATTATTATTATATATATATATATATATATATATATATATATATATATATATATATATATATATATATATATATATATATATATATATATATATATATATATATATATATATATATAACTTTATCTAATGCCGCAGTAACCAGAGCTTAAGAAGCAGAAACTTGGTAACGTGTCCGTTAGGTAGTTTGAAGGGTCTATAACAACCGTATGAAAGGGAGTTGATGTTTTACATGCCAATAAATTCACAAAGCGGCCAACTCGATTAAGATCCCGTTACTGAGTGAACAATTAGGGCAAACTGTGAAAGTGTGAAACTAGGCATGTCTAAGTGATTGATAGACGCCTTGGAAAGCTCTAAATCTCTACCGGTTGTGTCTCTGGAAAAATACAAACGGAATCAATATAACTTCAGTAGAGTTTGTCTATCGATCAGGTTGCTTCAGATAAATTACCAAGCAATGATAATCGTAAAAAAGCTATATATCAAACTCAGCATCTGTTTCCTGTGTAGACTTTTGCCAGTTCTATTTGTGCTGGGTGGGGAATTTTAAACTTAAAATCTAACTTGAAATCCATATAGAGGCTCTAAATGTTAATGCCACATCAACTAACCTAATCTTTATTCTCTAGCTGCCTTGAAGATATACTGATACTTTAGAAATTAACTGACGTTAGATAAGTTATAGATAAATACTTCTAAAAAGTCTGGGCGCAGCAAGTGCGTTGTGGTTGCGAATTTTATAGAAATAATTTACACATCTTTGTACGAAAATTATACAGGGAGGCGCATTGAAAACGAAACAGACCGATTTGCGTCCAGAGAATTTTTTTTTAAGAAACGCTGAAAGAGGTCAATTTTAATATTGAGGGGGACATATTTTGACATAAAACTCAACTTTGTCACATCAACCCCTTAAGGGTGGTGATAACAGCCCTTATATTTTAAATAGGGAACATGGGTCGAGTGTTACATCATTTGCAAGCTATTTCTTTTACGAATTCAGCACACTAACCTTTTAGAAGTGTTATCAACTCGTTTAAAAATTATTCACAGTTGGAGTTGCAAGAACGTATTTCATTCATTGTGATAAAAAATGCACTAATTCGTTAAAAATAAATAAAAAACAAAACCAAACGTTCAAAAATGTTTATTCAGTTAAGTAAGTGTTCAAATTGTTGACCACCAGTTTCCATACAAAAGTACAAATTTTGTTCAAAACGAGCTCTGACATTCTGAAGCATTTGTGGAGTTATTAGACGGCATTCTTCAACAACGCGTCGTCGTAATTCTTCCAGAGACTTCGGTTCTGTTGCGAAAATTCTACTCTTTAAATGGCCCTATAGAAAGAAGTCTAAAGGAGTTAAATCCGGTGATCTGGGGGGCCACTCAATGGCACCTCTACGCCCAATCCATTGTCCTGGAAACTCTCTGTTTAAAAACTCCCTAACACCTTGTGAAAAATGCGGAGGAACCCCATCTTGTTGAAACTCTAATTGATTCTCTTGATAGCGCACATCATTTTCAACAATGTCAATTAATAGAGGGTAAACGATATCTTCTAGTAACTCCAAATACATCTCGCCACTCAAATTTCCATCAAGAAAAATTGGTCCGATTAAACGGTCTCCAAAATGCCAGTCCAGACATTCAATTTCTGTGGAGTTTGAGTGTGGACTTCGTGAAAATTTCTTGGATTATAATCTGCCCAATAACGACAATTATGACGATTGAGAGTAGAGTTTAATAAAAACGTAGACTCGTCTGAAAAACAGATATTGGACAGAAAGTTCACGTTATCAGCTATTCGTGCAGTCATAATTTCACAAAACACCAGCCGCCGATTAAAATAATCTTCATTCAGCTGTTGTACAAGATGAATTTTATACGGGTGAAATTTATGATGCTTCAATATTCGCTGAATGGTTCTTCTTTTGATGTTTGAAACAGTGGCCAATTTTCTCGTGCTCAAAGTTGGGTCTGCAGCAATTTGTCCTAAAACTTCAATCTCAGTAGTCTCATTTCTAACCGGAAATTCACGTTCAGGATCCCGTTTTTTGTTGGCTACTGATCCACTTTGTCGAAACTTTGCAACTAACTCCAAAATGTATTTTCTGTTAACATGTCTGTTCAGATGTCGTTCATTAAACAAATTTGCGGTACGGTTGGCTCAGTCATCGTTTTTGAAAAAATAAATAATTATTTTAACTCTTTCTTCTACAGAATACACCATCGAGAAATAAATTTTCGGTAGTATTATCAAGTATCAAACCGACCGATAAACTGAAATAATAAACCGCATTTCTCTCATTCCGATAAGAAATGTTCTGATAGTCAATTTTTTTTTACAAACCAACAAAATATTGACTATCAGCACATTTCTTATCGGAATGAGTGACTGTGAATAATTTTTTTAAACAAGTTAATAAAACTTCCAAAAAATTTGTGTGCTGAATTCAGAAAAGAAAAATATTTCAAATGATGTAACACTCGACCCATGTTCCCTATTTAAAATATAAGGGTTGTTATCACCACCCTTAAGGGGTTGATGTGACAAAGTTGACTTATATGTCATAACATGTCCCCCACAATATTAAAATTGACGTGTTTCAGCGTTTCTTAAAAAAAATTGTCTGGACGCAAAACGGTCTGTTTCGTCTTCAATGCGCCACCCTATATATTTGTCATAATGAAGTAACAGATGCAAGAAAGGAAAGTGATGAAAACTTCGAAATTAATATGTCAAAACTTTAAGTATAGTTGTTTTGAATTCTGACTTACAGATTTGGATTTCAAGTAACTGAATTATGTTAATAGACACTAAAAGTCTCGGGATACTTGTATAAGATATGTCGTATAATATTTAGTAATAAACGTATTATATATATATATATATATATATATATATATATATATATATATATATATATATATATATATATATATATATATATATATATATATATATAAATTCATATATAAATTCTAAAGGACCTTGGTTTTGTGTTCTAGGGACCCAAACTCGCGCTCATCTGAAGAATTTTTTCAAAAGCTTTTCATCGTGACCTCTCTATTTTGTTAATAAAAATTCGCTAATACAGAATACAGGCAGAACAAAAAATCCGTTGTCTTTTCCATGGGGATTATTAAAACATGCTCGAAATAACAATCAGACAAAAAGTTGCGCTATATTTGGCAACATCAGGAGATTATTTTGAAGCTCTTTAGAAAAAATAAATGTTTTTCGACAAGAATGGCTTTGTTTCTCTAAACTTCTAAAAATGCTGCAAAATCCACTAAAGCTGAACGAACTGTAGTGATTTTTTTTAAGATACACCATTTAATCCTGGCCTGACTCTGGATAGGTTTCATATTAAAAAAGTGATGAAACGAACGTGACTGCTTGGAAGTACCTAAAACACTGTGTGGGTTGATTTCAGACGGCGCTCTATTCAAAATGACTTATTAGTTTACCTCGATTCGGGATTTTATATTTCAGTTTTAATTTCTCCATGAATTTATTACAGACAGTAGCGTTGACAATCTGCAGTCTGTTTTACGTGTACAAACTGAAACTAAAATTAATATCAACGAGATGCCAGCGCTTCATAAAAAATTGCTAAATATAATTTAAAGTATTCAAAACGCTGTAGCCGATTATTCATAACATGTCAATGTTTATAAATCTTTTTATATTTGACGCAAACAAATTGTTTAGTTATTTTTAATTTGAAAATTCTAAGATAACAATAGTGTGTAATTTGTATTTATTAGAGCACTGGTGAAAATGTAATTTTCGGCTACAAACGCGAGATGGCGCTACCGTTAATCGACCATCATGGTGATACGTTTTTTGTAAGGACGTTGGTGCTACCGGCAGATAGCCAAGAGGCCCATTCGAACCGATTTATATACCCTGGAAACGTCTGCACAGAGACACATCTTTGGGGTGAAAAGCCACCTTTTCTTTTTCATTCTTCCACCTATTCTCCCCTCCTCCGCTTGATGTCGGTGCGGAGATTAGGAGTTCGGCACATGCGTAGTCCTTTCATGTTTCTCCTTCTCTTTCAAGATAATCTCCATCATTTTCTGTAGGTTCTTAGATTGCTCCCTACTGCTGAACATCAGCGGAATCAGGCCATCTGTTGTTGTCCCAATAAGACCTCTGCTGTCTGTTTCTCCTCCTCCGACCTAGGGCACTGCAACATAGTATGTTTCGCCGTATCTCTTAAACCACGATATCTACAGTCCGCACTATCAGATTTGCCTATCTTTTTTGAATAAACTGCAAACTACCCGTGGCCTGTCAATACTTGTGTTACACGGTAGCTGAGAGGTCTGTGTTTCCAGCCATGTTCTTGTGTCTAGTCTGAGCTTCCTCGTCCATTTCGTCACAGAAGGTTAGAAAGTTATGACCTGACGTGACCTGACTTAACATGACCTGATTACTTCATATCTAATAAACAGGATCCAGTATACTATAGCAAGAGATGATGCAACTGGGAAGATGATATACTCTGACGATGACGCTGTAAGGAGGAGAGTACCTCAGGGTTCAGTACTCGGACCGCTCCTTTCTCTGATTTATATTAATGATCTGGCAAATGTAGTGAGTGACAAGGTTGTTCTATTTGCGGATGACATTTTTCTTGTTGTTAGAAGCCCTGATTTGTGTCAATTAAGGCAGGACATCACGCACTCCATACGAGATATGCAAGAATGGTTTGAAAATAATGTTCTGAGAGTTAATGTTGATAAAACAAATATAATTACATTTAGGGCATTACCTCACGAATCAGTTATTACGATCATACGAGATAACATAAAACTAACTTCAGTCGGATCAGCAAAGCTTCTTGGACTCATAATAGATGCCGGAATGAAGTGGAGATGTCATGTGGATTATTTGTGTGCTGGACTTTCACGCTTTATATATGCATTAAGAGTGCTGAGTTCCTCTGCAAGTGAGGAAGCATGTATGAAAGCATACAATGCCTACGTATATTCTAGACTGTCATATGGTATAGTTTTTTGAAGGGGTTCAGCAGAAGCCAATAGTCTTTTTATCTTGCAAAAAAGGGCTATTAGAGCTATCCATAACTTGAAACAAACAGTGTGAATCATGCAGAAATTTGTTTAGAAATAAGGAAATTCTCACTTTGTCAGGTATGTATATCCTCCAGTGTGCTGTGCTAGTGAAAGAACACTATGTTTATTTTAAAGACTTTGAAATAAAACATAGTTATGGTACAAGAGGAAGAGCCAACTCACAAATGATTAACCAGAAGACCATCTAACAGTAGTACAGAGGAATGTAATCTATCAGTCGGTAAAGATTTTCAACCATCTTCCGTTGTCCTTAACAAACTCATCTTTTTTTTTAATTTCAACAACACACCACGAGGGCTTACAGCCTAAATACTATCGTACCGTGCGTGTTGACAGGGAGGAAAGAGGCAACTTGTTAATTCTGGACTTGAAGGTTTGGAGGTTCGGACGAGAAGGAAAAACATGTGCCGGCAAGGAATTCCACAACTTGGAAGTCCTCGGGACAAAAGAGCAGGCATAACAAGACGTTCTATGTCTGGTGACCTGAACAGTAAAAGGGTGCATTCGCTCTGTTCCCCTGGTAGATCTGTTGGGGGCAGCAGGTGGGGGAACTATGGAGGAAAGATTCCCTGAGCAGAGCCCGTGCAGATATCTATAAAATAGAGAGGTCACCAACGGCACGTCGGTGGGTAAGAGATGGCAGCCTTTGGGTGAGAGTAGGGTCACCGATGAGACGTATAGCTCTCTTTTGAATTGAGTCCAGGATAGTGAGTGTAGAAGCAGCAGCTGCACCCCAGATGTGGGAGCAGTATTCGAGGTTTGGCCTTATTTGTGAACTATATAAGGTATAGAGATTAGCTGGTGAAAAGTATTTGCGAGCCCGGAAGAGAAAACCTAATTTCTTAGCAGCCGCTTCTGCAATTGATGTGACATGTTGGTGCCAGTTAAGAATTCGATCCACAGAAATGCCAACAAGAGAAAATGACTCATTACTTTGAATAACTTGGTTGTTCATTGTGATGGCTCTAGGGTTGGTGTATCTCTTATGAGAAAGAAAGCAAGACTGAGATTTGGTGGGGTTGAATTGTACAAGATTTCTACTTCCCCAGTCTAATATTTTTTGGAGATCCACGGAGACAGAACCCTCCATGAGTCTGCGATCCTCATCTAATTGGGCTAAGGAGACAGGCTTAGAATATTGTATATTTGAGTGGAGGGTGCTGTCGTCCGCGTAACTGTGAAGTGGGTTGAATGTGCTAGAGAGGAGGTCATTGATGTGGAGAAGAAACCAAGTAGGGGCCAAAGCTGAACATTGAGGAACTCCTGTATTAATTGGATACAGTTTAGAGGAATGGCCATCCACAACAACAGAAATGCTCCTGTTGGAGAAAAAATTTGCTGTCCAGATACAAAGTTTTGGTGGTAGGCCATAGGCCGGAAGTTTATTAAGCAGCGCTGCGTGCCAGACCTGGTCGAATGCTTTGGATATGTCTAGAGCGACAATCTGGGATTCACCATGTAGTTCCATAGACTTGTTCCAAGAATGGGTGACAAAAGAAAGGAGGTCGGCAGTCGATCTGCGCTGACGGAATCCATACTGCCTGTCGTGGATTAGACTGTGTTTTTCCAGAAATTTTAGTAATTCGGTGTTTATATACTTTTCCATCACTTTAGAGACGACTGAAATGAGAGAAATAGGTCTGTAGTTGCTCGGAAGCGCTTTGGATCTTTTCTTGGGGATGGGTTGTACTCGAGCAGTTTTCCAGTTACTAGGGAATATGTCTTTATTGTAAGATATCTGAAATAGACGAGTCAGGACAGGAGCAAGTTCTGGTGCGCATTTTTTGATAACAATTGCTGGGATCTCGTCAAGGCCAGAGGCTTTCCTGGTATTAAGAGAAGAGAGCATCATTCGTACCTTTTTAGTTTTGAAAATGATATCCGTCATCTTATGCGCGACATTGGGGACTGTTGGTGGTTGAACATTTGGAGGTGGGTTGAGAGTAGAATTGCTGGCGAACAACGTAGCAAAAAGTGCAGCCTTGCCCAGGGCGGTAAAAACAATTTCATCCCCTGAGACAACAGGTGGGAACGTGCTTTTGCATAAATTATTACCAATAGATTTAGCAAGAGTCCAGAAGGGTTTTCCGCCGTTGGAGCTTAATAGGACTTTGTTTTTGATGTAGCTATTAAATGAGTTTTTTGCCTCAGAAAGAATGCGGACATAGCGGTTTCTTGCGTCGTTAAATGCTTGGCGGTTTTCTTGACTGGGATTGTGTAGAAGCGTTTTGTGAGCTTGGACCTTTTCAAGTCTGGTCTTGTCACAGGATTTAGAGAACCAGGGCTTTTGAGCGGCTGAAGAGGTTTTCTGTGTACGTGGAATAAATAACTCCATGCCAGCTTGGATAATTTCGGTGACGTTTTGTAAGATATCAGAGGGGTCAGGATGAGAGAAGCAGACAGACGCCCATGGAAATGAGGAAAAGTAATCCCGCATTTCGTCCCAGTTTGCGAAGTTGTAGTGCTAAACGATACGTACGTGTGATGACAGTGTGACCTCGGGTTGCATTCCGCAGAAAGCAGTGACCATGCTGAGCGGCCAAGGAGGCCGGTGACTGATATCTTATAGCATTCAGGTTTTGTAGTAAGAAGGAGATCCATTTGAGCTGTGTGTTGGGATACGAAGAAAGTAAGTAGGTTGCTGAACCATATTGGCTAAAGAATTGCTGACTGCAAAGGCATCCGCTCCTCTCCCTTGTGGATCGGTTTTTGACGATCCTAGCCATTCCTTATTATGGACATTGAAGTCACCAAGAATAGTGACCTCGGAGGAAGGATATTCAGAAATCAGATGGTCGGTTTTTTCAGAAAGGTAGTCAAAGAGCTGGACAAAGTTGTTGTCAGAAGGTGACCGGTAAATGCAACAGATGAATTTAGTTGCAGCCCTGAGAGAGAGTTTTATCCATAGTAGGTCTTTTCTTCAAGCTTCTAAATTGGGGAGTCTGGTGCAGGGTAGATTGCTACGGACGTATGCGCACACGCCTCCATGCAATCTAAAGGAAGTAATGAGCTCATACCCCGGGAAATTAAGGTGATTAGTGGCTGTTTTGGCACTGATTTGGGTTTCGGTGAGGAAGAGGAGTTGGGGCCTGTTAGCCTGGAGGAAATGGTGGACGGAGTTCAGGTTAGAGTTTAGGCCACATATATTTGAAAAGGATATGTTAAATCTTAATGTTGGCGCTCCCTGTACACCCCTCTCCCGGAGATCCGCATGGAGGGGTATTTTGCCTCCGGAATCTTTTGTACAAGGAGGAGCCATCATCATGTTTGCTTATAAGGGAAACCGACTCATACACCAGAACCGGAAACGTCCGTTGGGACTTCACCGGCCCCTTGATGTATGGGGTGGTACCTCCTCGGGCGTGAAAAAATCCTTTACTATTACATAAAGGAAAGTTTCACTACTACCTGCTATGGATTGGATTGGATCAATGTCTACCCCTTTAAAAATAATATTAATAAAGGGACTATCAATTGACCAAATGCTATGCCTTTCGACATAGTAGGAGGATACAAAACATTATCATTTTGCATCCATGCCTATTGTCGGTTAAGAATCTCAAAAAATGACTGAAAATGCTTTCGCAACAGAAAGGATATTACAGCATAGAGGATCTTCACTGTGATACAATTGTATGGCCACCTGTAGAATAGGTTTCTATTTTTGGTTGTTCGTTTTTCTGCTTAGACTGTGTTGTTATTATCAAGATTTTATTTATGTATGCATTTTAGGTTCTTGTTTGTACGGATGTTTTGAGTGTTTGTTCATGTACATATTTTGGCTCATATTTATATGCACATTTCAAGTTTCTATTTGATCATATATTTGCGGTTTTTATCAATTACTTATGACTGATTTGTTTTTGCTTTTGATGTTGACAATGCTTTGAGTGTTTGTGGTTTATATTTTGTTTTGTTTGTTATTTGGTTGATATGACGCCCTCTTTACACCCCATTCTTACACCTAGTTCTTATACATTATTATGGATAATAGTATATTATATCGTTATAGTATATTATATCGTGTTCGACACCAGGAATGGTATGTGAATAATGGTTATTATTATTATTATTATTATTATTATTATTATTATTATTATTATTATTATTATTATTATTATTATTATTATTATTATTATTATTATTATTATTATTATTATTATTATTATTATTATTATTATTATTATTATTATTATAATAATTATTATTATTATAAGAGATTCCACTTAGTTTATTCTAAGGATATTTCTGCTTGAGTTGAGCAACACCGAGTGCACTCCGTTCACCTAGGGTGTTGCTTCTGCGTCTGGATGTCAGGTAAGTATTATAGTACTTTTCGTACTATATACGCTGTACCCAGGACCACTGCCTTTTGCATTAGCAGGAGATTGTGTTTTCCTGGAACTTCCTTCATGAAATTGGTGATGGCATTGGAAATAAGTCCTGTGGCTCCGATGATGACGGGGATTATTTTGGCCTTCAGGTTCCACATGCGCTGTATCTCAATTTGCAGATCTTTATATTCAAGCATCTTTTTTGCTTCCTTCTGTGTGATGTTGTAGTCAGAAGGTATGGCCACGTCTATGATTAGGCAATCTTTTTTGCTTCTTATCCTTAACTATGAGGTCTGGCTTGCTTGCAACTATTTTCCTATCTGTATGCACCTGTGTGTCCCATATGATTATCACATCTTCAGTATCTATTACAGGGTCCGGGGTGTGTTGGTACCACTTTTCATTTACATCTATCTTGTAGTATTTGCAGATGTTCCAGTGAAGCTGTCTGGATACTGTGTTGTGTCGCTCCAGATACGAATGTTTTGCTAGTATGGGGCAGCCCGAAACAATATGGTGGATGGTTTCATTGAAAGACCGACAGAGTCTGCATTTCGGGTCTGTGTCGGTTTTCATTATTTTAGCTTTCATATAATTTGTTGCGATAGCTTGATCTTGGCAGGCAGTTATCAGAGCTTCCGTCTCGGTCTTGAGAATTGCATGGGTGAGCCACGCCCATGAGTTATTTTGATGGATGACGACCTCATTTGCTACTTGTCCATGAAATTGCTTGGTTTTCCATTTTATAATTCGTTCTTCTTTCATCTGTTGTTTCATTTTCTGTTTCATTTCTTTTATTTTCTTTGTTTCAGGCATATTATGACTGTTGTGTTCTGGTTCTTTTTCTTCTCCGTTATATTCGTCTTCCTCTGTGCTGTCATTTTCTTCAGGGGCACCTTGTTGTTGTCTGTACATCATTCCCAGGTATTTATCTCCTTGTATTAGTTGTAGGTAACTGCTGATTCCCTCCTTGGCGATGCTGTTGGTATCCTCACTGCTAATCAGTCCTCTGCCTCCTTCTTTTCTAGGGATGTACAATCGGTCATCGTCGGCACGTGGATGGAGAGCACCGTACATTGTGAAGAGCTTCGTGTCTGGGTGTCCAGCTTCCGAATCTCTGCCTGGGTCCACTTGATGATCCCTATACTGTATTGAATGACAGGAACAGCTAGAGAGGTTATGGCCATTATCTTGTTTTTGGCATTGAGCTCGGTTTTAAGAATCGCTCTTATTCGCCGGTAATATTCTTTCTTTAATTTGGTTTTCATTCTCTTGTGTTGGATACCGTCGTGTTGGCCCAAATATTTGTACACAACAATTTGTTCCAAAGATTGGATGGTTGTTGACTTATCAATTTTGATGTTTTCCTTTGCTTGTAGTCTCCCTTCAGGAATGTTGCCTTGGCGCACTTATCTAATCCAAACTCCATGCTGATGTCATCACTGAGCTCCTTGACAGCTGCGATTTGTTCTGCAAGTTCCTCATCAGATTTTGCTACTAGCTTCAAATCATCAACATAAAGCAGGTGGCTGACTTTTTCGCATTCATTTTTACAATGACATCCTGTCCTTGATTTGTGGAGGATGGAGCTTAGGGGGAACAGAGCGACACAAAAGGGCAGTGGTGATAATGAGTCTCCTTGATATATCCCACTTCTTATCTTTATATTTTTGATGGTGATGTTGTTTGAATTGCTTTTGTCGCTCTTTGTTTCTGAGGTCAGGTACAGGTCGGTATTATTATTATTATTATTATTATTATTATTATTATTATTATTATTATTATTATTATTATTATTATTATTATTATTATTATTATTATTATTATTATTATTATTATTATTATTATTATTATCATTATTATTATTATTATTACTTTGTATTCATCCTTTTTTCACACAATATAAGAACTGTGACAGTTAGTAGCATTAATTCGGGCAATAAATAATTTTCAATCATTAAGCTGCTTTCAAACGATTTTATTTATGTTGACACACTCCATGAAATTTTCTGAATGGTAAATGTAATTTACAGCACATATCCAAATATCCCATCTAGCTAAAAGTTTACAAGCGTGCAGCAGTTTCATTTGTTTATGATTCTGCTTTATCCACAGAATCGTTTAATTAAGCCACTATTTGCTTACTATATAGAAATTTGCCATGTTTTAATATCTCAAGTTTATTCGACGTTTTAAATGAAATAACCAAGACAAAGATTGTGATTATAGGGTGAAATATTAATTGCTTTAAAAGATACATAAAATCTTTGAATGTATTGAATTTTGTTCTTCAGGTTTTGGGAGAAATATACAGGCTGGTCCATCAGTGCGTTCAAGTTCAGTATCTCCTTTATTATTTAATGATAAAAAAGTCTGGATGCAGCAAGTGCGTTATGGTAGTGAATTTTCATAGAAATGATCTGGCATCAAATATTTTCTTACAACTTTTTTCTTGTACGTAGAAATGTAAATTTTTGTGTGTAGTTTACTTTTTATATCATAAATCTACATACCAAATTTTGTTATAATAGCTTTCTTATTTTTTGAGATAAATGAATTTTTCGAATAAAAACTCAAAATTTTCTCGGAAAAACTCATACCATTTTTCTGGTTAACTAACTTATTCAAGCCACTTACAAAAGGAAGGTACGTGCCAAATTTGATCAAAATCGGCATATGATTTTTTGAGTTATCGGTGTGATACTCATATATATATATATATATATATATATATATATATATATATATATATATATATATATATATATATATATATATATTATAAAATTTTTGTACATTTTCAAACAATAAGTTATTCTGATAAAATATGGTACATTGTTTCTATTATTCAGGTTATACCGGTAACTAGATTGATGCCTGCTTACAATAGGGAGACATATTTGCTATTAAAAACATTTTAATGAAAATTCACCTCCATAACGCACTTGCTGCGTCCAGACTTTATAATCGAATCACTAACAGTATTGGAGCTAGTATGACAGAATGTAAGACATATTATAGTTAGATAATCAGGCAGGCATTGACTATCATAATCTTTTGCAGCAAGAGGATGCTCTTTTGACAAAGTTAAGTAATTAATAAAATTATCAGCACATAAGATACCAGTTCCTCAAGGTTCAGCTTTAGCCCCCCACTTCTTCTCCACAACAATGACCTCCTCTCTAGCACATCCAACCCAGTTCACAGTTACGCGGACGACAGCACCCTCCAATCAAATATACAATATTCTAAGCCTGTCTCTTTATCCCAATTAGATGAGGATCGCAGATACATGGAGGGTTATGTCTCTGTGGATCTCCAAAAAGATTGGACTGAAGAAGTAGAAATCTTGTACAATTCAATCCCACTAAATCTCAGTCTTGCTTTCTATCTCATAAGAGATACAACAGCCCTAGATCCATCACAATGAACAACCAAGTTATTCAAAGTAATGAGTCATTTTCTCTTGTTGGCATTTCCGTGGATCGAAATCTTAATTGGCACCAACATGTCACATCAAGTGCAGAAGCGGCTGCTAAGAATTTAGGTTTCCTCTTTCGGGCTCGCAAATACTTTTCACCAGCTAATCTCTATATACTTCACAAATAAGGCCAAAGCTCAAATACTGCTCCCACATCTGGCGTGCAGCTACCGCTTCTACACTCGCTATCCTGGACTCAATTCAAAAGTGAGCTATACGTCTCATCGGTGACCGTACCCTCACCCAAAGGCTGCCATCCCTTGCCCATCGACGTGCCGTTGGTGACCTCTCTTTCTTTTATAGATATCTGCACGGGCACTGCAGAGGAGCTTTCCTCCATAGTTCCCTCACCTGCTGCCCCCAACACATCTACCAGGGGAACAGAGCGAATGCACCCTTTTACTGTACAGGTCACCAGACATTAAACATCTTGTTATGCCTGCTCTTTTGTCCCGAAGATTTCCAAGTTGTGGAATTCCTTGCCAGCACATGTTTTTCCTTCTCCTTCGAACCTCCAAACCTTCAAGTCCAGAATTAGCAAGTTGCCTATTTCCTCCTTGTCAACACCCACGGTACGATAGTGTTTAGGCTGTAAGCCCTCGTGGTGTGTTGTTGAAATTATAAAAAACAAAAGAAATACTTTGAGCAGCTTTATGTGCTAAGCCCCATCTTCTTCAGTGTAGATCAGTCATGTGTCAAATATATTTGATCAAGATGGTTATCTAAAAAAATGCCTACTAATAATTATTTGTGCCCGTTAGATTTTCTAAAAGTAACTTTATCACTTTAAATTGTAATATCTAAATCTAATCTTTTGTCCGAAATTTTAGGTGACATGTTTAACTTAAATTGGAATCTGATGTAAAATCGAAATTTAGATTGAAGTACGTTAGCATTGTAAAGAACTGTACAAGGAAGCCGAGTTCAATTTAATCCTATAAAAGGACGGAGTCGTAACTACTTTAATGCTGTCATCTCTCTCTGCCACATTGAAAACACCTGAAGGTCGATTGTTACTTTCTGTGGTAGCGGTCGCGGAGTTTTATGGCTGCCCGTAATTTATAATAACGGTTACCTTGAATGTTTTATTTATTTTAGCAAGAAAAACTCAATAAAGATTGTACAGTTGCTTGAAATACAACTTCTTTATTAAAGGAAAAATGTTTTCGATTTTATGTTGTCTCACAAGAACATTGTGTACCTATTTATATCTACATATTTTGATGTTGCTATCCGAGAGGTAGATCTATTTATGTTTAATTTTGTAAACATTTTTTTAGAAAATAAAGGTATTTCCTCCTCTAGGGATATTTATCCAAACATAAATATCTAAAACCAAAGAAAAGAATCCCGATGGCTATCAACATTGACAAATACTTAAATATTTAGAGTTTTTAAGCGTTACTAGAATGAAATAAAACTGCCTTGAAAGTAATTTTATTTTGATTAGATTAAATTATTTGTTTTTTCATATAATTTACCTTATTTTATTATTGCATTTAATAGTCACAATTTAGTGTAGTTAAATTTAAATTCCTTTTGGTTAATATATTTTATATGTATTATTTTGTATTGTATTGTATTTTGTTTCTTCAACGTCGGTTCTATTTCCGCGACTATGGCCATTCACTGCCGCCCGGGACCAGTTTCACCTCACTACCCTAGAAAATTTTCCAAACCCCTGCCTTTCTGTATGGAGGGTAAGGATCTTTACGGCCCTCCACAAGGCGAACGTGCAGACATTTAACTTTCTCAAATACAATGCCACAACCTCAGTTAATGCTGATTTTTCAGTATATACCGAAAAAGTGAAACGGAAACCCTGGGAATCTAAACCAGTACCCTACATTTCCGTGGCACACGTTTTTACTCCTAGATTACCGAGGCTCCATATCTACCCTCTTGTATATCACATCTTACATCGTACACCTTATATCTTATATCTTATAACTTATATCTATATCTATATCTTATGTCTTATGCCTTATGCATTATCTCTTATCTCTTATCTCTTATCTCTTATCTCTTATCTCTTATCTCTTATCTCTTATCTCTTATCTCTTATCTCTTATCTCTTATCTCTTATCTCTTATCTCTTATCTCTTATCTCTTATCTCTTATCTCTTATCTCTTATCTCTTATCTCTTATCTCTTATCTCTTATCTCTTATCTCTTATCTCTTATCTCTTATCTCTTATCTCTTATCTCTTATCTCTTATCTCTTATCTCTTATCTCTTATCTCTTATCTCTTATCTCTTATCTCTTATCTCTTATCTCTTATCTCTTATCTCTTATCTCTTATCTCTTATCTCTTATCTCTTATCTCTTATCTCTTATCTCTTATCTCTTATCTCTTATCTCTTATCTCTTATCTCTTATCTCTTATCTCTTATCTCTTATCTCTTATCTCTTATCTTTTATCTATTATCTTAAAACTTATATCTTACATCTTATATCTATTATCTTAAAACTTATATCTTATATCTTATATCTTAGAACTTATATCTTAAAACTTATATCTTATATCTTATATCTTATATCTTATATCTTAGAACTTATATCTTATATCTTATATCTTATATCTTATATCTTATATCTTAGAACTTATATCTTATATCTTATATCTTAGAACTTATATCTTATATCTTATATCTTATATCTTATATCTTATATCTTATATCTTATATCTTATATCTTATATCTTATATCGTATATCTTATATCTTATATCTTATATCTTATATCGTATATCTTATATCTTATATCTTATATCTTATATCTTATATCTTATATCTTATATCTTATATCTTATATCTTATATCTCATATCTCATATCTTATATCTTATATCTTATATCTTATATCTTATATCTTATATCTTATATCTTATATCTTATATCTTATATCTTATATCTTATATCTTATATCTTATACCTTATATCTTACATTTTATATCCTATATCCTATATCTTACATCGTACATCTTAAATCTTAAATCTTAAATCTTAAATCTTAAATCTTAAATCTTAAATCTTAAATCTTAAATCTTAAATCTTAAATCTTAAATCTTAAATCTTAAATCTTAAATCTTAAATCTTAAATCTTAAATCTTAAATCTTAAATCTTAAATCTTAAATCTTAAATCTTAAATCTTAAATCTTAAATCTTAAATCTTAAATCTTAAATCTTAAATCTTAAATCTTAAATCTTAAATCTTAAATCTTAAATCTTAAATCTTAAATCTTAAATCTTAAATCTTAAATCTTAAATCTTAAATCTTAAATCTTAAATCTTAAATCTTAAATCTTAAATCTTAAATCTTAAATCTTAAATCTTAAATCTTAAATCTTAAATCTTAAATCTTAAATCTTAAATCTTAAATCTTAAATCTTAAATCTTAAATCTTAAATCTTAAATCTTAAATCTTAAATCTTAAATCTTAAATCTTAAATCTTAAATCTTAAATCTTAAATCTTAAATCTTAAATCTTAAATCTTAAATCTTAAATCTTAAATCTTAAATCTTAAATCTTAAATCTTAAATCTTAAATCTTAAATCTTAAATCTTAAATCTTAAATCTTAAATCTTAAATCTTAAATCTTAAATCTTAAATCTTAAATCTTAAATCTTAAATCTTAAATCTTAAATCTTAAATCTTAAATCTTAAATCTTAAATCTTAAATCTTAAATCTTAAATCTTAAATCTTAAATCTTAAATCTTAAATCTTAAATCTTAAATCTTAAATCTTAAATCTTAAATCTTAAATCTTAAATCTTAAATCTTAAATCTTAAATCTTAAATCTTAAATCTTAAATCTTAAATCTTAAATCTTAAATCTTAAATCTTAAATCTTAAATCTTAAATCTTAAATCTTAAATCTTAAATCTTAAATCTTAAATCTTAAATCTTAAATCTTAAATCTTAAATCTTAAATCTTAAATCTTAAATCTTAAATCTTAAATCTTAAATCTTAAATCTTAAATCTTAAATCTTAAATCTTAAATCTTAAATCTTAAATCTTAAATCTTAAATCTTAAATCTTAAATCTTAAATCTTAAATCTTAAATCTTAAATCTTAAATCTTAAATCTTAAATCTTAAATCTTAAATCTTAAATCTTAAATCTTAAATCTTAAATCTTAAATCTTAAATCTTAAATCTTAAATCTTAAATCTTAAATCTTAAATCTTAAATCTTAAATCTTAAATCTTAAATCTTAAATCTTAAAGTGGCGTGATGAATTTGTTAACCAGCCAAATAAGACGAGCTTTCCCAACAAAAAAAAATGTTTTTCCCGATCTCACAAAACATAGCAGTCATCTTGAAGGAATTTAGTGTATTTACCTCATTATGTACCGCAATTAAGGAGCCTAAGTAAATAAAAAATTACCTTATAATGAACTTCAAGGCTTTTTGAAAATTCGCTATTATAAGACATCCGGTACTTCATATGTACAGCATACGCGCATTAAATATTGGGCAGTTTGGTAAACAGACTTCAAGTAAAATAACATATTTTCCTTTATTTTTTTCCGCCAATTATTTGTTTTTCTTGTAACGTTTTGCGGAAGCTAACAGCAGCAAGTTTTATTGTTAGTAAGAAGACAAATGGACATCGGATGATGTCCTTCATTTGTCAAGCTTTATAGGGTTTCTTTAACAACTTTTCGCGCAGTTTCCTACACAAAATTTCTCATTAATTTCAGTTCCTACATGAAGAATGCTTGTTTACTCTTTCCACACTTAACAAGGACGCTTTTGATCACTTTTTCTCCAATATAAGTTGGTAATAGACTGTGCCAATGGTGTGGGGTGATATGGAAGCAGTTATTGGCTGAAGTTGTATGAAAACATTTTGTTTTATTTGTCAGTGTGTTAAAACACTCAGTATTACGTTAGATATTGAAAATGTACCTGTAAACCTCTGTTTTACCACAAATACAGGTTAACGAGTAGTTAAAATCTTTATTTTAGCTCATGGCCGCTTTATAAAAGAAGTTTTAAAGACAACATATTTTAGCCTCTGTGTATTTTCTGTTGATGTCATGTGCTGCTAGGTCTCTTTAGACCCAAGCTGAAACTGTAATTTTTTCTATCAATTGTGAGAGATTTGCGTACCGTTGTCCATTTTTTAAGTCTTATTAACATATTTGGTGATCATGGGCGTGCTTCTAACACAGCTTACCTTGCTTTTGGCTCAGTTTCATATAATCTACTATGGTTCTTTATATTTGTGTTGTTTGAGAATGGTTCGCTTATCTTTCCAAAACAACCAGGCCCTCTTTATCACACACGGCAACATTTTACGATCAGCAATATCGAGAGTCCAATTACAGTCGCCAGAACGCAGCAAATCTAGCGAGGAGCAATATGGTTTTGAGATTTTGGCAATGAAATTAGGTATAGGCCTTCTGTAAAATTTGTTATGTAAAATTGCCGATTCTAATCTCTTAAGTACACGTGGAGAACCCAAATCACCACACCACATTTTAAAAGACCTGACGATCGTTTCACAAACCAAGTTAGCGTCATCAGGGGATGATAAATTCTAACTACTTTAAGAACTATCATCATCTTATATGCCGGATCTTAGGTAAGGAGACGGTATATAAGGTGATGTTAGTTTTTAAAGTAGTTAGAATTTTTCATCTTCTAATGACGCGAACTTGGTTGTTGCAACGATCGTCAGGTCTTTTAAAATGTCTTGTGTTGATTTGGGTTCTTCAAGTGTTCCAATCTTCACTTAGTTCGAATCACGTGTTTAACATGTTGGTGGATGATGCTATTTGTAATATGTATGTGGTTAAAATGATGATGCAATACCAGATGATGAAATACCGGATGATGCAACACTGTATGATGCAATATCGGATGCCTCTGTACCGGATGACGTAACACCGAGTGACGTAACTCAAGGAGTATTGTTGTGTCAGTGAATACGCCCAGCCGGTTGTGTCGATGTTGAAAGCAACCGTGGATTATTTCGTGCTATTTCAAAAAGTGCTGAATTGACCAGACCCATGTCTAAATTCTTCAAATTCTGTGGGTTCATCTTGCGGATATTTCCAAAGCATCTAACTCACATATGATTGACTCGGGACATAAGGTAGGTGATAGTAATCTAAAGTTGTTGAAGGCAACCACGGATTATCCTGACCGCCTAGTGACCCTAGCCGTCACTAGGCGGCTATATGGAAAAACGTGGGAACTAAGACCTACCCCCCTACACTTAGTTATCATGGGGGAGGCTAGGCTAGGACTATACAGACTAGCCTGCAATGGTAGACTGAAGATCAACCCAGGTTTCAGAAGCCACTGCAAAGTTCAGGAGATCGTGAAGGAGCCCATACTTGAAATGAGGTCAGACCCCGCGAATCTGCAGGGAAAGAAATTTTACAGTGGAAATCCCCGACCGCGAGGCATCGCGGGAGGAGACGCCGGGCTTACCACGGGACGAGCTCGTCTGGTTCACGGACGGATCCGGCGGGAAGCGTGTTTTAGGCCGAAATGTACGCCATCCTGCACTCTTTGCGGGATAACAAGAGGAGGGACTACACCAGCAAACAGATGCTCATAGCCACAGACAGCCAGGCAGCCCTTAATGCCCTAAGTAGCCCACGGGTAAATTCCAGGCTGGTGAGTGAGTGCCGACACGAGACGATCTACCTGACAGATCAGAATGAGTTTACCCTTATCTGGGTGCCGGGTCACTCGGGGGTAAAAGGCAATGAAAGAGCTGACAGTCTCGCGAAGAGAGGTTCGGCAGAACCATTTATGGGACCAGAACCGGTTCTGGTCGTAACAAAGGTCAAAAATGAACACAAGGTGTACTGGGCAGACTGTCCAGGGCTCAGACATGTGAATACAGTAGTTGAGGAACCCAGTTCAAAGAAAGCTGTGGAGCTGCTAAGTCTTAGCAGATGACAGCTCAGAAACATAACAGGTCTCTTAACGGGACACATGGCTGTCAAGAGACACCTGCATAAAATAGGGCGGTTCGGGGGGGGGGGACACTCTGCGGCTAGGGGGAGGAATCAGCCCAACACATCTTGTGCGAGTGTGAAGCTCTGGACCGCAAAAGACAACTGATCTACGGCCAGTCTAGACCAATCGCTGTACAGACTAGTTCGAGGCACAGTGATTTTGGAATGGGTGAAGTGGAACAGACTAAGGGTATGCACAATAAACCAAAGGCTGCAGTGCTATCGGGGCGGCAAAGACGCGGACAAGCACTGAGGGAAAAAACGGATTATCTCAAGTTAGATTCTTTGGATATATCAAAAACCCAAATGTTAAGGAAGAGAAAGACGATAGTGTTAACTTTATGCTACACTATGTAACATCTTGGTCTGTGGAGCAGACTAGTGAATTTTCACATTTTTATTGGCAGCAAAGGGTCGAAATAACTGAGAAATCCAGAAACGTTAAGCAAACAGGAGCAAAAACAGGTCAGTTACCAGGGGCGACAGAATTAGAAGCTGGTCGTCGCACACAATAGGTCAGCTGATCTTTTTTATTCAAATAAAGTAAATAACTATGAATAGTACTTAAGTTGTTTCGACCCTTCGCTCACTATAAAAAATGTGGAAACTCACTAATCTGCTCCACAGACCAAGGTGTTACATAGGGTAACATAAAGTTAACATTACGGTCTTCCTCTTCCTTGACACTTAGGTGTTTGATATCTTTGGACCCTCAACTTGCTGTAACGGGTATGCAAACGCACTGTTGTGCCCCCCAGACCGGGATGTTACATTGGATAAGATAAAGTTAAGATTGCGGTTCTTCGTAAGTGCCCTCCAGACAGGGACGTTACTTAGGGTAACGTAAGGTTAACGTTCTGTTTCTCGTGTGTGCATATTTACATTGGCAGGTGGTTGGTGAGAGAACCGTCCTGAATGGCACGTCTTACTACTTCAACCAGTGCTCACCGAATGGACTCCATGCTCTCCCTAACCAGATTTGATCAGGCTGACTTGATATCTCAAAACCTTCCACTCCATGGCCCTTCAGGCCTTTAAGTTGCTCTGACAACCTAAAGTAATACTTTTGTGTAATTTGTAACACATCTGCTCAACCGAAGTTGAGTGGATGTAACAAAAAATTGCCACAAACACTCGTGTCTGATCTCTCCTTTGGGCTGCTCGTGCTGTTCTGGCTCATCCCTTCTCAATTACCAATATGTGGAGATAATACATGTCAGTAATCCCCTCGGGATATACAGTTACAACGTTAACAGGAAGTGACACTCTTGTGCTATGTTCAAGTGCATCTGTTCAATGGCAGTTTGGGCGGATATAAAAAAAAATCTGCCACAAAATACTTCATCCTCAAAACATGGCAAATTTACAAATGTTTCACTAGGCCCGAGTCAGTGGAAGACCATTTCTTATTCTCTAAAATTCGAAGTATTCTGTTCTTCTGCTCAGCAGTTGGTTGTTACTCTATTTTTTCTCTATGGATGTCAACGAGAACAAATGTCAAGTCATTCGCGTCAAAGAGAATTTAATACGAGGTTAAGCACGCGGGATTTGAGAACTACATCAATCTTTTTTTAAATAATCTAACGATGTTTTGAACAAAATGACTATGTAAATACGCCGATTGAAGGCTGCTGTTAATGTGTAAATGTGAATGTCTTCTGTACAATGTGCTAACGCCTGGTCACAAATCGTCACACTTGGTGGTTTGATGCTCCTCGAGTTTAACTTTAGTGCAGTTATCGATAAGAAAATAGTTTGTCTTGTACCTGAATGTTATTTTGTTGTTGTTTTGTTTATAGACTTCTGTTGAAGTGTCTATTAGACACGAAATATATAAAGGATGGTATAACCAAGAACTTTCGTAATTGCTTTATCAGCACTAAAAGGTCGAATGCCCTGAAATGAGATTCTGAGTTTTGGAACTAACAAATGATGACTGTTACCTCCTCGTAAGTCTATATATATATATATATATATATATATATATATATATATATATATATATATATATATATATTCATGGCTAGTTAAGGAAGCAATAATTAGCGAGGGTGGGATCGACCCACCTGCAATTCATTGGGGATTGGAAACAAGCTCATTCTCCCGCAGATGTCGCAAAAACATAAACAAAGAGGGTCGTGGTTATAAAGTGAGCATTTAAAACAAAACAGTGCTCCGGTCTCTTTGTTTGCTACCGTACCATTTTGTTGAATCCTACAGAATATCTCAGAGAATCTTAATGGTCACTGCGCTTTTTTAAAATCAAATAACGAAGGATCCTCAAATCAGTAAAGAAGGATTGGAAATTCGCTACAAAGTCATTTGGTAAACATGTTACTAGCCTTCCGCCAGAGGATTGAAGTTTTTCAATGAGATCAAACAGCCAAAAAGGGTGATGTTATGTTCTTCTATGTTGTTTTTCGTTGAAGAGAATTATTTGACGAATAAAAAATTCTCCACGGATAAATTATTTAATTTATGGGCCATTTTGACAGCTGAAAGACATGCCCACAAAGCTTGCGCTAGTAAGGGGTCATAAATAAAGATGAGAGATACCCGACGAACAAGGCCGTTGACAGCAGAGGTTCGACCAGGTCTGTGTGGAAAACGAACGCCGAAAATACATCTCTCTCAGACACAAAGAGTCAAATGAGTAACTAAAAGACAAAAACATCTGGCAGCAAGTGTGCGACGCCTGCTGGCAGACCAAGATAGACCCTTAATGCGGCGCAAAGCCTGATTCACTCTCAGATTATCGGTGCTTGTCAACAACACAGCAACTAACTACTGCGTTATTTGAGATTTTCGATGGTTGTCTGATTGACAGCAACATCAAGTAACTCCCTAAGACAAGTTCCGCGTTAGCTCGGATCTTTCGGTGTTGTCATATAGACAACAACAACAGCAAACTACCTAAGACAACTTCCACGTTAGGTAAGAGATCGGTATGTGGTATGCTTAGTGCAGAAAGAATAGTGTATATGTAAAAGATTTTAGTACCGAAGTAACAGTTTATGCTTTTCATTGCAACAAGTTTAGCTTCGTTCTAACAGCTTTCACTGGCGTCGTAGTAAATTTCACTGTCGTTGTGATAAATTGTTGTCTTCGCCTGGATCTTCACCTCTGTGTAGGGTCTACCAATAACCTCCAAATAAAATTGTGAGCCTGAGAGCTAAAATTTATGGCTGGTTTTCAGCTCTGCTCTCTAGTATCCATCAGGAGTCCAGATTCATCTCAACCCTCCGAGGGTAACGTCGCGCTAGGTTTAGCTGTGATTTTCATGTAGCCCAGGTTCAGTTTAGGGCTTGGATAAGCCTTAATCCAGTGTGATTTTCAGGGCTCAAGATTATTGGATGGTGATGCTGTCTGGGAGAAAGTGGTTCCTCTTCTAACTTTCGCGAGTGAGTCGAAACTTTCTTTTACATCACTTATCGACAGTTTTTAATTATGATATAAAGAACATTCAATGAAAGTCATTTAAAGCCAGTCAATTTATTCAACATTCTTTTTAAACACTGACGTTGTTATTATGTTCGGTTTTTATTTGAATTATATGCTGCAGCTTACATAGTAGACTTAATTAATTAATGACGTACATTTAAGCATATACATTTGTGATCTCAAAGTTGCTGCCTTTTAGCCTTTTGTTCTTGTTTACTGGCCGAATCAATAAAGTGCAGAAGCTGCAAAGAAACAAGAAGGGTCTTTTTTTGCAGCGACATCGTCGTAATAATGACAGCGTTATCTGGCGGGGTTGTACGTAACCTTAAATATAAACCGTTACGACTTTTGTAGACTATACAAAATTACCTAAACTATTATCTGAGTCCAATGTACTCATAAAGCTTTTCTCATTTTCATTTCTAACCGCTGCTTGTGAACTAAAATCTAATTTTAGTTACAGAAACTTTATTGCAGAACAATTAAAGCGCTCTTGAAGTTCTACATGCCAGACATAATTGTATCCTGAAATACAACGCGTTTTTATACGAACTTTGAATTACTTAAAAGAGGAGACTATGGTCTGTAAACTGACTGTTACTTTTATTGTAGAAACTATTACTTGAGAATGATCTATAAACGTGGTTTTAGTCAGCAAATTTTGTACGTCTTTTAGTTTACTATCACTAAGACGGAGAAAGTTGAGGGATTGAAAAAATTAAGATAGAAACGTGGAAAATATATCGTACCTAATTTATCTATTGAAAGATTGAAAATATATTTTTGGGTATAATATTGACGTACACAGTAAAACTACTTGTATGACAACACAGTGATATGTTCGGACTGAAAAAAATATTACCGTTATACCAAACGAAACTATACAGAGGCTGTTATAACAAAGAAGTAGAACAAATCTTACCAATGGTCGTTTCTTTACCTAGATTTAACATTATACCACCAATAAGTATCCTAAGCTGCTCAAAGTTCTATAGGCAGCAGGTCAACGATAGGGTAATGTCTAAAGATAGATTAGAAGACAAAGTCTTATTTAAATCTGAAGATATACTGCACTGAACTAAAAAAATAAGAAATAAAAAACACGACTTCGTAAATAGCTAATTAACCCAGATATTCCCAACGTTCTATATGTAGGACGCTTTACAAATATGCTCCTAGATTCAATAGGAAACGTGTTAGTGGCGACATCTTGTGGTAACATGTAGAACTATAGGTAGTCTAGTGAACTTTGTTACCAACATACACAGATTGCTGTCAAAAGTGTTTTACAAGTGCATTGAAAATGGACAAAATGGTTGATAGTAATTTCAGTGACTATGGAATATGTTTTGAAAGGTAAATATCATCATTGCTATTACAAATTTTGCATAAATGTACTCCCTAAGGATGCTGCAAATACTAGTTACTAATATATTTTTAATTGGGTTCATTTTGTGATTATATTGGGGTTAGAAACATGACCGTCCTATATGTAGGACGTTGGGAATATGCATTACGATTTTCCACTTTTCAGGGGCCTATCATTGAATGAAGTGATTGCACTTCTTGAGGAAGACGATGACTTGGAAAACATTAGTCAGGCTGATGTCACCATTTTACCGCCAGAAAATGCAAATGACAACATAACCGACGAAGACTCAGGTGAAGAAGACAACATAAATTTGTCGAACCTCCCCGCCAGTCAACTGCGAGCACCTGCTGAAGTTGAATTTGCTTGTCACACAGGTGAAATATTAGCTGGTAATAACTTCTAATATATGTACTTACTGAAATGATCTTATTATTTCAGCGCCAGAAGTAAATATAGATTCAGAGGATGATCCAGAGGATAACCTACCCCTGTCACATTTTATAGCTCGTAAGAATGCAAAAAGAAAAGCATATCATTGGTCAAGTGGGGATATCTCTTCAGTTTCCACATGGGTAAATGATGAACCAGCAGCAGCTCCTAGCTCACAGTCTCCGCTTGCGTTATTTGAAGAATTTTTTGACGATGATATTTTTGATCTAATGGAAATAGAGACTAATAGATATGCTAGCAGCCATAATCAACCGGCCAACATAACAAAAAAGGAGCTGAAAGCATTTATTGGTGTGTTGATTTTGAGCGGCTATAATGTATTGCCCCGAAGAAGACTGTACTGGGAACGTAGCCCAGATACTCACAGTGAACTGGTTTCAAACGCTATTTCCCGAAATAGGTTTGAATTTATTATGAGCAATATACATTTTATAGACAATAACACCATCAATGCATTGCCTGACAAATTTGCAAAAGTTAGACCGCTATATGTACATCTGAATAAAAAATTTATTGAGAAGGGCCCGTTGCAGGAAAATCATAGCATCGACGAATCCATGGTTCCATATTTTGGCCGCCATGGATGTAAACAATACATCCATGGTAAGCCTATTCGATACGGCTATAAAATATGGATGGGTTGTACTCGGCTGGGATATGTGAATTGGATGGAGCCATATCAGGGTGCAGCCACCCATGTTTCAGAGAAATATAAAGAATACGGTGTAGGTGCAGGTGTAGTTCTCACCTATGCTGACGTCTTGCATAGTAAATGGCCCGATAAGAATTTTCATTTATACTTTGATAATTTTTTTTCATCTCTACATCTCCTCAATTTGTTATCCAGCAAACATACGCGAGCTACTGGTACAATTCGAAAGAATAGATTGCTGGGAAACCCATTTCCTGATGATGTTTCACTCAAGAAAGCTCCACGTGGGACATTCCATTCAAAGAAAACAAATGAAAATATTATCGCTGTACAGTGGAACGATAATAACATTGTTACAATGTGCTCGAATTCTGTAGGCATAACACCACTTCATTCGGTAAGAAGATATTCTTATAAAGAGAAGAAGAATATATCTGTTGATCAACCCCACATAGTAAATGTCTACAACCAAAATATGGGCGGTGTGGACCGTTGTGATCAGAATGTAAGCCTATATAGGACATCGATACGCGGTAAAAAGTGGTATTTTCCGCTCATAATGCAAGCGGTGGATTTAGCTGTACATAATGCATGGCAGTTGCATAAAATCTATGCTGATAAACAAAATCAGTTGGACCACTTGTCATTCCGAAGACAAATAGCGTTGTCTATACTTCAGACAAATCTGAAAGAAAAAGGCCGTAATTCTACAGGCAGACCAAATTCTAATGAAAATCTAGGAATCAGATATGATAACATTGGGCATTTTGTTATACCCCAGGACACTCAAACTAGATGTCGCCACTGTCACTCTAAAACCACCACTAGATGTGTAAAATGTAACAGCGGTTTACATGTAAAATGTTTCCTGGCATACCATACTTTGAAAGTCTAGCAGTATTCCTAGTGCCCAACGTCCTATATATAGGACGGCCCTTTTTTCAAAAACTAATAATTTTTTCTTCAACTTTATGTATGATGTAGCTTTGTAAGTTCAAAATAAATGCATTTTATAGCAAGATTAGTTATTTTCTTGACAAAAAATGTTTTGGGCATATCTGGGTTAAGAAGATGGAAACAAGGTAATTTAGAAACAATTTAAATTAAAAATTAATGTTACTAGATGACAGCATTCAAGTATCAGACAAATAAAGATAAGAGCAATTACATGACAATCAGAGGAACTAAGTAAACCATAGTGGAGTGTCTTAGATTTTGAAGAAGTTGTAAATTACATGCACTCAAGTGTATTTATGAACAGTAGAGGCGACAAATATGTGAAAGTTATCTCGCCTCTACACCCCACACAGTCTGGGATAGACAATTAAAATATGCAATGAAAGGCTTCTCACCAGACAACAAAATTTATTCAATATTCCCGACGCGTTTCGGCCACCTACGTAGCCATCTTCAGGGTTAAATCTGGTAACATAATAAAAAGTTATGTCAAAAAAGCTTGCTTTCTGGTAGGCGATTGTGCTTGTTAGAGCACAATGATATCAAGACCCTCAATGCAGAAACGTCAAGGTAAAAATCTAAAGTCAAACGGTAAAAGAAGTTAAAAAGCTGAAGTAAACGCTAAAAAGGCTACAGTTAAAGCTAAAAAGCTAAAGTAAAACTAAAAGCAATTACAACAGAACAAGCTAAAAGCTAAAATACATGCAGTCAAAGTGAAATTAAATATCAGAGTACGCTGACCAACACAGTGAGTTGATGATAATGTTTAAAAGTCTATTGCGAAATTAAAGCTGTTGAGTTTGATTAAATATCAGAGTACGCTGACAAACACAGTGAGTTGATGATAATGTTTAAAAGTCTATTGCGAAATTAAAGCTGTTGAGGCTGTTGAGGCAAATAGGCAGGAGGCAAATACAATCAAGCAGAAACAACATGACATCCGAATGTACCAGAAATCGATTCGCAAACAAAACTCAATCAATATAAATGGCGATTCAACTAGAGAGCATGAAGGAAAGTCAGTCATTATGCACATCCGAAAATGACCTCCTTTGCGAAAACTGGCTAAATATTTTTTATTCAAAATTTTGCTAACATCATACATAAAATTCAAATTATGTACCTAATCTGTAATTAAAATAATCTGTTTGCACGAAAATCCATTAAAATATTATTTTCGACGACTTTTGTTTAAAAAATGTTCCATCAATTGAATAATTTTCTCAAAAATGTTTCTTCAAAGAAAAGCATTAAATTCATTTATAAGAAAATTCGCTATTAAACGAACATTTTGTACAAGAAAATTAGCTAATAGAAATAAATTAAATAAATCAAAAAATACTCAAAATCTGATATAAACACAGAACTAGACAGTTATTCTATGGTTTATAAACACAGAACTAGACAGTTATTCTATGGTTTCACATTAAAAAAAAATTAACAGCGGATGCTGTGAAAATCGAATCCGGTTGTAGAGAAAACGAATTCTTCTGATATCACAAATCTCTACGTCTATGTTAACTGTGCCATGGTTTTAACAACTAAGGATAACAACAGCTGCTATTAAACTTCAAAGTGGTTACCTTTCATTAGTGATTTTTTTCAACAAAATTCGCTAAAAAATATTGGAAATGCATCAGATAACTTTAAAATTGCATCAGAGACGGAAAAAAGTTAAAAAAAGCTAAAAGAGAAATTCAGCCTACGGAGAGATTTGTACTACCGTTCCTTTGCTTATCAGCAAGCGTATAACGATTCAAACACACTAACCCTTGGAATATGTATTGAAATAAACGGCAGATAACGCACAATAGTCTTCAGTTATTTATTTGTAATGTGTAAGGTGTTTAGAGGCATATTGTGCAACTATTTGAACAAATGAGAAGAGTAGCATAATCTAGAATATTGTAATAAACATTTTATGCATAATTTTCGATTCGTAAAATACAATAGTTTCAGGTTTCAAATCTCCATTTTGACATTTACAGGAGAAAAATGATAAAATTTTCGAAGTTATTTTTCTGGAAACTTTTTGCGGCATGAGAATTCTCTGTAATATTTAATAGATCCATTATTTTGGTATTGCGTCTTCTCTGGATTTTAGTGGCACTAAAATTTCCGTTCATAAAGTGCCTATAATTTTTTTTATTTCACATTAGAGATCTAAATTTGCTTCGCAGCTTGGTTTTTATGTAAATCAGCTTGCCAGATTTGGTTGCCATGAGTTTGTTATTTCCGGAGATATGAATTTTTTCCAAAAGAAAACTCAACATTTTCCAGGAAAACCTACCTCGATTTTTCTGGCTAACGAACCTGTCCAAGCCATTAATAAAAGGAAGGTGCCTACCAAATTTTATAAAAATCGATCAATTATTTTCGAGTTTTCGGTGTGATATATATATATATATATATATATATATATATATATATATATATATATATATATATATATATATATATAGACATAGATACAGACACAGACACATTTATTTTACCACTTTTTACTGTGTCTGTATGTTCACATGTAGTAATTTGTATTTTACAAGGTTCACTTATTGTACAGTTAATTTTAACTAATTTATATGTCTGTGTATTTTGCTCTGTACTTTTTAAAACTTGGATTTTTTACTAGTGTATTTCGACTTGCCACACTTATTGTATTTTTAAGTGTAAAAAGTGGTAAAATAAATGTGTCTGTGTCTGTGTCTGTGTCTATGTCTATATATATATATATATATATATATATATATATATATATATATATATATATATATATATATATATATATATAGACATAGACACAGACACATTTATTTTACCACTTTTTACACTTAAAAATACAATAAATGTGGCAAGTCGAAATACACTAGTAAAAAATCCAAGTTTTAAAAAGTACAGAGCAAAATACACAGACATATAAATTAGTTAAAATTAACTGTACAATAAGTGAACCTTGTAAAATACAAATTACTACATGTGAACATACAGACTAAAACACATAAAGACGAAAAGAACAAACAGAAAAATTACAAAGCTGTATATACACACGGACATATATACAGCGTTATCTAAAATTCACACAAACGGCGAGATACAAACACTATAGTACTATGGAGGCATCCATGTACTTACGGACTGAATAGTAAGCGTTTTTCTTAAAGTGCTTCATAGCATTTTTAAATTTCCCATAATCTAAGGACTTTATGTGAACTGGTAGCTTATTATAGAAAGCGATATGCAAAGAATTATTTACCGATTTTTGTAGTCTAAATCTCTGCGGTCGTATTAAACTAGCCGATCTTGTACTATATAGTTATGTTATGCAGAATTTGGCTGATAATCAAATTTATCCCTGTGTATATTCAATAACTGACTAAAGATGTATATCGTGGGAAGAGTCATAATTCATAGACTAATGAAGTACGGCTTACAGTGTTCACGGCAGCCAACTCCAGGAATCAACCTAACCACTTTATTTTTTTGGAGCCTGAAGATTTGTATAGAATTTGATGAATTGCCCCACAAATTAGTGCCATATATATATATATATATATATATATATATATATATATATATATATATATATATATATATATATATATATATATATATATATATATAAACATATAAAAATTGAAACTGACCCCGGATATGGATTCTAGAGGGCCTAGTTCGCACTAATTTGAAGAAATGTTTTCAAAATTCAAACGTCAGGACCTCCTCATTAGTGACTTTTTGTAAAGAAAATTCACTAAAACTGAACGTAATAGTGTTTTTAAAATAAAAATTTATCTTGGGAGTGTAAGCTTTTAATTTATCCTTCAAGTGTGAAGATCTAGAAGTTTTGAGGAATTATATTTTAAAAGATTCTTATTATTATAACACTAAAAAAAGGGTCCATTTTTGTTCCTCAGTTTTTTTGGTAGACAAACAAATCCAATGGCATTTTTACATAGGAAAGCTAAAAATAGCTATTTGGATTTTGCCTTCTTTCTCACTTTCGTTTTTTAAGTTGTTTGTTTGCAGTATAACGACTCGTTTGATTGACGCATTTACGCATGGTAAACTCCAACCTAAATTAATTAGCCATGTAAACATCTAGACATTAAACAAATTCTTCTTCTGATGGCCATCAATTTGTAAGATAACGCCTGTCAAATGAGCTTTAAATATAATTTATCAAACAGTAATTAAATTTAGTTAAGACATAAATATAGTGTTTTACTACAAGCCAATAGGATTCTTGTAAATAGGCAGTTGTGATCAAGTTTCATTGGCAAAATCATAAGTCCACTTTTCATCATTTTGGGTGAACAGCCAAAAACGTAAAAACATTAAGACCATGCAAATTCAAAAGAAAATAATTTACCAGTGAGTTCGAATTTAAATCAAAACATTTTTGTTGAAGCAGTAATTTAATTACTGTGTTACCACAACTTTTTTCTATAATATTAGCGAATTTTCTTAGAAAAAATTCACTAATGGAGAGATCCCTACTTTCGAATTTTGAACAAATTTCTTCAAACGAGCGCGATCGAGGACCCCTAGAACCCATATCCGGGGTCAGTTTAAATTTTTATACGTATATATATATATATATATATATATATATATATATATATATATATATATATATATATATATATATATATATATATATATATATATATATATATGTTCAGAAAGATTTCCGCGGTCTTTAATGTGAGATATACTTGGTTCTCTGGTTGAACCGCGTCCAGAATTTATGAAAACTCGACGTTTCGGCTCCTGTTTTGGAGCCATTTTCAAGAGGTAAGGGAAATATGAAATGACACTTTAAGGCCTCAATCTGCCTATTCCTTAGAGCGGTAAAAAAAGGTGGGTTGGGTTATTGCAGCTCGATTACGGGGCCTCAATCTGCCTACTCCCCAAATCTCGCCGCAGATCGTCTGTGAAGTCTCAGTGTGTTCAACCCTAGGCCTCTCTCTGAGGCCACGTGCCAGCCGAGCATCTTCAGCCCTAGGTAAGTTTGCTCTGCTATTAGATCGCAGTGTGGTAAATAATTTCCAGGCTATTACAACAGATGTTGTCCCCTGGATGTAATAGCATGGTACGATCTACCTTAGTCTAAACCGCCTGCCCCAGTTGTTGACTCCTGGGCGTAAGCGTCGAAGATTAAACCACACCGCCGCCCCTTCTTCCTCCTTGTATTAACCGACTAGGGTGCCTATGACCCGCGCTGATTCCCGATCGTAACCCGCTGGTCTGGCCAAACAGACAAAGTTGTTTAGTACCTGAGGCTGATTTATGAGTGCTAAACAAACGAAGCTCATTCCACATGATCCCCTTCGCTCCCCCTACAAAAAGGCCACCGAAAGCTTAACGTGGGCCGGCTAGGCTGTAAGCTGACAACTCTGAGAAGGAGTCGTGTTCAGAAGAAATATCCTAGGGTTCCGTTCCGCAGTAGGAATAACCGACCAGACATTATATTTTGAATTATATAAAGTGTAAATGTAATGTATATACTGTGTGTGTGTGTGTGTGTGTTTTGTTTCTTTAACGTCGGCCTATTTCCGCGACTATGGCCAATCACCGACGCCAGGGAGCAGTTTCACCTCACTATCCTGGAAATTTTTGCCGAACCCCCGCCTTTCTGTAAGGAGGGTAGGGATCTTTAACGTGTCCAACATCGAATGGACACGGGATGGACGGATTTACGCCCCCTCCGAAGGGCGGAACGCGCAGACATTCAACTTGCTCAAATACTGATGTATAGACTGTAAAAACTTTTATATTTTTAGGAAATTGTAAATAAATAGATCTAGTGGAAAACTTTCTTCACTGACTTATCCTGGTACTCAAGAAAACAATCTTAAAAATGGCACCCGAGCAGCATTTATCCCACATGAAGTAAGGAACCTTACAATCTTTCCGGTTGTTATATGTTATATGTATTTGTTTATTCAGAAGAACAGGATAACCTCAATTATAAAAACAAGTACAATATTAGCAAGTGATAGTCACAAGCAGGTAGAAGCAAAACAATAATCAACTGGTCACATTACAAAACACTATTAAACAATACAGAGTCACATTACACAACAATCAAATAAAATACATGCTAGGTATATGCTAGGTGTGAGAATCAGATGCAAGGGACCGCTTGAAAGCAAAAACGAGCAACCAAAAAAAGGAAACAACTCAGAATTTTCATTAGCAAAAGTCAACATTCTATTCAGGGAACTGGGTATACCATAATTTGTAGAGTGATGAAACACCTGAAACAGTTCACAAGATCGCGTTCTATAACTTGGAACCCTGAACCCTACCATTGAGGGAATAATACCAGAGTCAAGATGAGAGTTCAAAACTTTAAATAAGAAGCACATGTCAGCATTCCATCTACAAGACTCCAATAATGTTAAATTTAATTCATGCATCAGCTGCAACATAATCATGACCTTGCCTGGCAAACCCCAGCCTCCATGAACAAAACCGAAGGAACTTTCTCTGCAGACGTGCAAGAGACTCAATATGAACGGCATAGTATGGCTGCCATATGATGGAAGCATACTCCAAAATTGGTCTGACTAAAACACAATAAGAAGCCCTAATTGCCACCACAGAAAATTCCCTAGCCGTCCGACACACAAATCCAAGCATTTTCAGACTTCTAGAAACAACAGACTCACAGTGCCCAACAAACGTCAGCTTCGCGTCAAAGGTAACCCCCAAATCACAAACCTCCTCTACTCTTCGCAAAGGAATACCATCAATATCACAATCAAATGACTGAGTCTGACGAAGTCTGGAGAACGTGACAGTCACACACTTTTCTAAATTAAAATAAAGGTGGTTTGAAGCACACCAGGCAGACAATCAAATATTATCCCCCTGAATTAGGGACGCCTCATTTGGAGAGTTCACCGTCAAAAATAGCTTAAGATCATCCGCAAAAAGTAAAAATTTATAATTCAGCAAAACCTCTGAGATGTCATTGATAAAAAGGTTAAAAATCAGCGGATCACAATGTGACCCCTGAGGCACACCAGATGTTACCGCAACAGTATTAGAAACATTATCGCCAACTGTCACATAGTAAAATATATTCGAAACACTGCTTGCTATCAAAACCTGCAAAGGGAGGATGGGAGACATTTCGAGGATACTAACATAAAACTACCCCCAGCGTCAGTGATTTGCCATAGTCACGGAAACAGATCGACCTTAAAAAATCCTTACAAATTGCTTAGTCAATATTGTTTAACAACGTTTTATGAACGCTCGCTCCCGTAAGGCAGATTCTTCGTCAGAACTTTTTAGTCTGAAACATTTTGTAAAGAAAAGTTGTGATAACTTCTACACCGTGTCTACAGTTGTTAACATTTTAACAATTACTTTAAGAATCACAGTCAGTCGATATGTTGAGGTGACAAAACCAATAAAATGCCGTATATTTAACAAATTCTCAGGATAGTGTATTACGCTCCATTCGTTAGGACCGTTGACTCAAACTTTAAGGCTTCTAACACTTTCTTAGATTATGTAGCGTTAAAGAAGACCCTAGATTTAGCAGAATTGCGAGGACCGTTCGATATTGGCCAGTAACACTAACTGGCCAATGAGGGAATAGTGCCAAACCACAACATCTGTGTTCTGAACGAACGTCGTTTGCTTGACACTGCTTTCATAATATATGAAACTTCAGCTTCTCATTTTGTCCTTTACAGTTTTTTACTGTATTGTCTTGCTCCTAATACAAGAACATGAATAAGAGCAAAGTTGATGGATCATTTTTCATCAAAACAGTAATAAAAAGAAAAGGGGTGAAGTTCTTAACACGAACTCCGAGGCATATAACACTGAAAGCATTCTGACGCGGCCAGTATCTGAGTTTTTACTAAAACTCTTGTGTGTGGCACAACGAATACAAAAAATGCTGTGAATATTATTTACATTATTTTGACAGTAATGTCTTCATTGATAAAATAAAAAGAGGGGATTGTATTCGTCTTTGTTGAATACTGAATATTTTTAACGAATTTTCTCGCTATTGTTTAAACATACAAGGTGAGTCAGTTTATAGGAGTAGTAATTTACTAATAAATAGAAGACCTACTTCTAAGACAAAACATTTATATAAACATAAGTCGGAAGAGGATTCTTTTTTAAGATACAGGGTGATTAACACTGTCATTTAATGATGATTTTAATTATTAATTTCCGAAACGTTGTGAAATAAAAATCCGATTATTGGTAGGTCGCCATGAATTGTTAAGGCCAATAAGACAGAAGTAAAAGTGAAATCAAAATAGGTCCATAGGCGTGCCTGCGGGAGTTGAAGTGTTTTAACATTTTTGACCTGTCATCAAAAGTAGACGTTCGAAATCTGTTAAAATGTCTGGACGCAGCAAGTGCGTTATGGAGGTGAATTTTCATTAAAATGGTTTAATAGCTATATATATATATATATATATATATATATATATATATATATATATATATATATATATATATATATATATATATATATATAGATATATATATATATATATATATATATATATATATATATATATATATATATATATATATATAAGAAAACGCGCATAAAATTTGTTATTACCAGTATAGTAGAAACAATGTACCATATAAGGCTAGTTGCATTCTCGCAACAATTAGAACCGTAGACCGGTTTCGCTCTCATTACAGCTCTTCAGTACTGCAAACTAATTGCAGCAAAAATACACCTATAAAGTAATACGGCTATAGTAGCCAGCCTTTCAACTCTAAGTGAGTGTTGGACGTGCCGCCACCTAGTTGCGGAACCAAGTAGTATGTTGTCACGCCAGCTCCAAATAACTTAAAGTGTTAAAAAAATAGAAACTGTACACAACCAACTAACAATTTAGTAAATTGTCAGCCTTGGCCCATTTCTACCCTAATATAGGGACAAAGTATGTAAGGCTAGATGCATTTTCGCAACAATTAAAACCGTAGACTGGTTTCGCTCTAATTAGAGCTCTTCAGTACGGCAAACTAATTGCAGCAAAAATACATTATTTTTTTGATACAGGAGGGAGAGATGCCTCATGTAGACCTCATTCACGACACCGTAGGTCCGTGGGATATCGAGGTACTGTGAGACTCGTACTCTTAGTACACCTACTCACTAAAACTCCCTCCCTAGGAGTACCGGACCTTAGTCCATACCTCCGTCGGAAAGAATACACACAATGACTTTTGTGTTTGAATGTTTCCATTCTGATTTTGCCGCGGGGGCGTTTAGCGGGTAAGTATAAGCTTTGGACGCTTATGCTTATATGGAAGTTGCTCATCGTAGTCGGTGGCACTACGGAGAAGAGCATTTGGGTGAGAAGCGGCTCTTGCGAACTGAGTTGTGGATAGTTGAGTTATAAACTCAAGTAACGAAGGCATTTCCAGATCAGAATGAATCTTACTGTTTCTGACAAACCATGGCGCTCTGGTAACCATTCTCAGAATTGTATTCTGGATGATTGGAAGGTTCTAGATGTGTGTTGCGGTCGCGATGGCCCATGTAGGGGATGCATAGGTCAAGGCTGGCCGGATGACGACTTTGTACATGAGTAATTTATTATTCATCGACAATTTGGAATTTCTATTTAGAAGTGGGAACAGTTTCTGGATGAACATCGAGGCTTTTCGTCGGGCGTGTTCGACATGGGGGCGCCATGTTAAGTGTTTGTCGAGGAAAACCCCGAGGTATTTGGGGGAATATACGCGTGTGTGTCTCCTCTTGTAAAATAGGACTGCTGAACATTTATCGGGGTTTATGGCTAGAAGGGATTTCCTATACCATGCTTGCAGCTCGACTACGGCGGTCTGAAGTCGTTCGGTTATTATCCTCGGCTCAGTGGAGCTGCTGAGGATGATAGTGTCGTCTGCGTACAGTGCGTATGTCACGTTTAGGGGGGCTGTCGGAATGTCTACGACAAATATATTGTACAGCAGAGGGGAGAAAGCAGAACCCTGCGGGAGACCAGCCATGGCTGGGTACGTTCTAGATCTGGCTCCCTCGTATCTGGTACTTCCTCTGTTGCAGGTATGACCTGGTTGGCAGAATGAGAGGAAGAGGATAATTAAATGATAGAAGTTTGTTTAGGAGGCCCGCATGCCAAACCCTATCGAAGGCTTGAGTAATGTCAAGAAATACTGCACCAGTTGACTTGCTTTTATCAAATCCTTCGGTGATGTTTTCCACCACACGAATGAATTGGTCTGTGGAGGAGTGCTGGTGTCTGAAACCGACTGGCTCATCCGGTAGGATATGATTTTCTGAGGTGAATGAAGCTAGCCTTTTCTGTATCAGTTTTTCGGCGATTTTGACGATGACTGGTAGTAGGCTAATGGGCCTGTAGGAACAGCGGATCTTTTCTGGGTTTCGGGATCTTGATAATGTCGTCAAGTTTCCACATGGAAGGAAAATGTTGAAATCGCAACATGGCATTCACATTCTGAACTAGGAATACCACGGGGGAGATTTTTCAGGGCTACGTTGGAGATACCATCGTATCCCGGAGCTTTCCTATTTTTTAATGATCTGAATATTTGGGAAACTTCTTCGACAGTTGTGGGCTCGATAGTTGTGTGTGGGGTGGCGCGAAGCTCTCTCCTGACGTAACGGTGCGTTCTTGCTACGTGCGACAGATCAACTTTGTTATAATTCGGGCTGAATTGCAACTCCAGATGATCTGCGAATGCAGTAGCGTTCTCCGCATCTGTGTATACGACACCGTTACGGCCGTGAAGTGGGCATATCGGAAGCCTTTCAACACTAAGTGAGTGGTGGACGTGCCGCCAGCTAGTTGCGCGAATGCATCTAGCCTTACATACTTTGTCCCTATATTAGGGTAGAAATGAGCGAGGGCTGACAATTTACTAAATTGTTGTATACAGTCTCTATTTTTTTAACACTTTGTGTTATTTAGAGCTGGCGTGACAACGTACTACTTGGTTCCGCAACTAGGTGGTGGCACGTCCACCACTCACTTAGTGTTGAAAGGCTGGTTATCTGCACAGGCACTGCTCAAATAAACTTTCTTCCATAGTTCCTCTACCTGCTGCCCCCAACAGATCTACCAGGGGAACAGAGCGAATGCACCCTTTTAATGTCAAGGTCACCAGACATAGAACATCTTGTTAAGCCCGCTCTTTTGTCCCGATGACTTCCAAGTTGGTTGTGGAATTCCTTACCGGCACATGTTTTCCCTTCTTGTCCGGAACTCCAAACCTTCAAGTCCAGAATAATAAGTTGCCTCTTTACTCCTTGTCGACACCCACGGTACGATATTATTTAGGCTGTAAGCTCTCGTGGTGTATTATTGAAATATATTTAAAAAAAGATTAGCGATCTAGAGCATCCCAGTTATAAATGTAGTAGAAGTGATAGGTAGGTAGGTAGAGGGCTTTTATTGGGACGTTTAAATCTTGGAACCTAACAATAACGACAGTTATTCCCATTCAGTTATATATATATATATATATATATATATATATATATATATATATATATATATATATATATATATATATATATATATATAATTTTTTTATCATCTGTATATTACTTACAGGTTTTGCAGTACACAAATTGTTAACAAAAATAATCTTAATATACGCTTCTTCCGATGTATTAAACAAAAATTTCACATATCTTTACTTACGTTAAGTCCTCAGTAGCATTTTACATAAGAGTCCTTACCTGAAAAAGAGAAAAATCGTAAATAGGTTATGTTTAGAAACAACATAAATAAATTTTATTTGAAAAAAAAATCGAATATTACGTTAAGAGTGTTCTATTACGCGAGTGCGTTCATTTACTTTTAAATATCAGATTAAGCGTTTAAGATATTTTACAATTTTTTGTTTGTTTATTATAGGTCGGTCTATTTCCGCGACTATGGCCAACCACCGACGCCAAAAAGCAGTTTCACCTAACTATCCAGGAAATTTGGCCGAACTCCTGTCTTTCTGTAAGGAGGGTAGGGATCTTTAACGTGACAAACATCGCATGGACACGGGACCGACAGCTTAAAGCCCCCTACGAATGGCGGAACGTGCAGCCATTCAACTTGCTCAAATACAATGGCACAATCACGGTTGATGTTAATTTTACAGTATGTACTGAACAAGTAAAAGGAGAGCCCTGGGATCAAACGCAGTACCCTTCGGTACTGAAGCACATGTACTTACCACTGAACCACCAAGGCTCTAAGATATTTTGACTTTTTACATTACTCATTCAGCTAATTGTATATATTGCTTAACACATGTTACTCTCTTTGTTTACATATTGAAGCTTAATAAATGATTCGTTTTGTTATAAATAAATATTTGATTTTAAATATTGGAAATACATAATCTTAACTTTTCAATTAGGTTTTAAATTTTCTAATTCAATGTCAAACTACCTTAGCCTTTTTATCATAGTAATATATATATATATATATATATATATATATATATATATATATATATATATATATATATATATATATATATATATATATATATATATATATATATATATATATATGTGTGTGTGTGTGTGTGTGTGTGTGTGTATGTATGTATCACACCGATACCTCAAAAGATAATGGACCGATTTTGACAAAATTTAGCACTTACCTTACCTTTATATTTGGCTTGGATAAGTTCGTTAGCCAGGAAAATCGAATTAGATTTTCAGCGAAAATTTTGGGTTTTCTTTCGGAATTTTTTTTTTCTCTAAAAATAAAAAAGTTATAGTAATCAAATTAGGCACATAAGTTTATGCTTTTAAAAGAAAACTATAAACTAAAATTTATATTTCTATGTTAAAAGAAAAAAAGTTATAAAAACATATTCGGTGGCAGATCATTTCTATGAAAATTCACTACCATAACGCACTTGCTGCGTCCAGACTTTTAATTTATCCTTGAAGTATGGCGATCTAGATGTATTGAGAAATTGTATTTTAAAAGATTCTTATTATTATAACACTAAAAAAAGGGTCCATTTTTGTTCCTCGGTTCTTTGGTAGACAAACAAATCCAATGGCATTTTACATAGGAAAGCTAAAAATAGCTATTAGGATTTTGCCTTCTTTCTCACTTTCGTTTTTTGGTTGTTTGTTTGCAGTATAATGACTCGTTTGATTGACGCATTTACGCATGGTAAACTTCGACCTAAATTAATTAGCCATGTAAACATCTAGACATTAAAAAAATCTTCTTCTGATGGCCCTCAATTTGTAAGATAACGCCTGTCAAATGAGCTTTGAATATGATTTATCAAACACTAATTAAAATTAGTTGAGACATAAATAAATCTGTGTTTTACTACAAGCAAATATATATATATATATATATATATATATATATATATATATATATATATATATATATATATATATATATATATATATATATACGGAAAGATTTCCGCGGACTTAATGTGAGATATACTTGGTTCTCGGGTTGAACCGCGTCCAGAATTTATTAAAACTTGACTTTTAGGCTCCTGTTTTGGAGCCATTTTCAAGAGGTACAGGAAATATATGAGGACATAAATTCTAAGGCCTCAATCTGCCTGCCTAGTCCTTAGAGCGGTGAACAAAGGTAGGTTGGGTCGTTGTAGAACGATTACGGCGTCTCAATATGCCTACTCCCTAAATATCGCCGGAGATCGTCTCTAAGGTCTCAGGGTTGAACACACTATATATAAATAAACATTTTTCCAAAATGCAGCAGTCGAATATCTCCTCATTAGTGAATTTTTGTTAAGAGAATTAACTAATAGGCAGATAACGATAATAAGACTTTCACAAAATTGTTCCAAATGAGCGCGAAATAGCACCTCTAGAACCCATATAATCATCCAGGCGATTAACCAGGAAAAATACCTGCAACGTTTAGAATTTCTCAGATACATTCCTTTTCTAAATATGACTAAAGTTCTCTTTTGGAAAGGCATTTGTAATAGTGGAATTTGTAGTTTTTAAAGAAACTGACAGTAATTTTTTAAAAGATTTACATTATCTAGATATACCAACTCTTAATTTTCTAGCACCATAAAAAGTTAAGTCTTGAGCGTTTAATGTGCTTGTAGAAAATATATTAAAGGCAAAGAGCGTGCACCAGGTACGATCCAACGTCAGCGTCGATGCACACAGGATCAAGGACAAGTACTGCAGCGCCGCTAGAACCGCCAACCGCCCTTCAGTAGTAGTTGAGTATTAGTAGCAGGCAAGGCGAGCCAGCAGTGAGTAACGGTATGCAGATGCTGGGTAGCTAAAGAACTTTCAATACTAACGTCACGCGACCCCGATTCCTTTATATGTTATTGTTCGTATTAACCCTTAAAGAATGTAATATTAATTTATACTGTACATTTTTATAGATAATAAAGTATTAAGTTTAGATCACTTCTTTTAACGCCCCAATAACGAAATAGTAATTTTTACATGGTGCCGAGATTATTTAAAGTGCTTTTCTCAAATAGAGCTCGAACGCAAGGTTAAAATATTTTTATGATAATAGAGATGTCGATGGTAACACTTTTGAAAAAAATATTGTATGAAAGCGTTTTAGGACCTCTAAAACCGATCTTCATTGTCTGTTGAAAATTCACTACTATAACGCGCTTGCTGTCTCCAATGTTTTTGGGCGATTAGATTGTTATAATAGATAATCGCTACCTGAATTTTCTTTGTGGCAAACTTGCTTCACTTCAGGTTTTTGAACTGCTATATAAATCAAGAGTTCGGGACGCAGCAAGTACGTTATGGTAGCGAATTGTTTTAAAAATATTTTTAATGGCAAATGGCTTTCTTTGATGAGAGCAGGCATCAACCTTGGTTGCCTATATAGTTGAAACAATGTACCATATTTCATCGAAGTAATTTTATTGTTTGAAAATATAAACATTTTTCAAAAGTCTGGATGCAGGAAGTGTGTTATGGAAGTGAATTTCCATAAAAATGTTTTTAATAGCAAATGCGAGCAGGCATCAATCTGATTACCGGTATAGCCTATGTAGTAGAAACAAAGTACTATATATTATTAAAAATACCTATGGTTTGAAAATATATACAAATGTTCCGAAAATAAACTTAATTGTTGGTTTCCTAACCAACAAAGCTTACGTTAATAGCAAACTGAGTTATTGAGATTTGAAGGATTTAATAAAAATTCGGTAAATTTGCAGATTATCTCCCGAACGCTTTAAAAAATAATATTTTCAGAAACATTACTAGGACCCCACCTGGATGCACACACCACAAGAAACATTTTTTGTTCACACCCCCCAAGGAAGTTACGGGACTGGGAGTGAATAGGGGTGCTGGGCGGGGTAGGCAGTAAAAAGAAAATATAAGCAGAAAATGCGAAGATAACTGCTTGAAAGCTGTCTAGTGGAAGCCATATCCCTATTGAACCCTGCCTACCCCGCACAGCTCCCCTATTTGCCCCAGGTCACGTAACTTCCTTGGGGGGCATGAACAAGAAGTTTTTCTTGTGGTTTATGCAACGAGAGTGGTTGCATGCAAACGAGGAGGGGGATGCATTAGTCGACGAAGTTCGACTTGTTGCTTGGGTGGAGGGTTGGAGGCTTCGTCGTGAAGATTTTCCTTTCCCCTCGCGTGCATACAACCACCCTCGCTGCATAAACCACAAGAAAAATGTCTTGTTCCTACCCACCGAGGAAGTTACGGCACCTGGGGGGATAGGGGTGCTGTGCGAGGTAGGCAGGGTTTAAGGGGAATATGGCTTCAAGATGTGAAAAAGATAGCTTTCAAGCCTGTTTTATACGATTTTTTTGCCCATATTTCCTTTTTACTACCTACCCCGCCCAGCACCCCTACTCACTCCTGGTCCCGTAACTTTCTTGGGGGGTGTTAACAAGAAATTTTTCTTGGGGTTTGTAGATTCAGAGGGGCCTAGGCAGGTTTCTGAAAACAATTTTTTGAAAAGCCTTAGGGAGCTAAACTGCAAATTTTGCCGAAAATTTGCTACCAAAACGCACTTACTGCGTCCAGATTTTTTTCTTACAAACGCATCATATTTCGACAAAAAATGAAAAAATGCATTAACAAATTTGTTCTGCGAAAATTAGCTAAAAAAATTATACACCCCTACTCACTCCTGGTCCCGTAATTTCCTTGGGGAGTGTGAACAAGGAATTTTTCTTGTTGGGGTTCGTGGATCCAGGAGGGACCCAGGCAGGTTGAAATTGATGTCAAGCACGCGAACAGTACTGAAGCCGAATTATCAAAAATCCCTGGATGCAGCAAGTGCGTTATGGTATCGAATTTTTTTTAAACTATTGGTGGAGACAAGAAATGTTTCTTGGGGTTTGCGGATCCAGGGGGTGGGGGTGGCTTCTAGACGGGTTTCTGAAAACAATTTTTTGAAAAGCATTCGGGAGCTAAATTGCAAATTTACCGAAAATTCGCTACCAAAGCGCACTTACTGCGTCCAGATTTTTTTCTTACAAACGCATCATATTTCGATAAAAAATGCAAAAATGCATTAACGAATTTGTTCTACGCAAATTAGCTAAAAAAGAGTTATACACCCCTACTCACTCCTTGTCCCATAACTTCCTTGGGGGGTGTGAACAAGAAATTTTTCTTGGGGTTTGTGGATCCAGGGGATGCCTAGGCAGGTTTCTGAAAACAGTGTTTTGAAAAGAGTTCGGGAGCTAAACTGCAAATTTACCGAAAATTTGCTTCCAAAACGCACTTACTGCGTCCAGATTTTGTTCTTACAAACGCATATCGCCCGCATCATATTTCGATAAAAAATGCAAAAACGCATTAACGAATTGGTTCTACGAAAATTAGTTATATATATATATATATATATATATATATATATATATATATATATATATATATATATATATATATATATATATATATATATATAGACCGTTAAACCATAAACTTCACTAAACCTACAGCGAAAGCATCAACTTAGTGAAACCGACAGCCAAAGCATCAGAGAAAAGGTCTATTTGAAATGAATTTTCTGTAAATATTTTAGTAAAATTGAGGGCAATGACGGTTGAATCTGAAACTTAAGGGTTCGCAGGACACTCTTCTTGCAACATTTTCTTTTAAAAATTCGTATTTTGACGTTTACAATTGCGGAAAACTCCCAACATTTTTTTCTTTAATTGCCCATAACTTCTTTTTCTTTAAAGCTAAAGACATAAATTTTGGTACAGAGTTCACTCTTTATAATACAAAGTTGTACCAAATTTGGTTGCCCTTACTTTGTTACTTCCAGAGATATGATGTTTTTTAGAAAGAAAACACAGAATTTTCCAGGAAGACCTGGCCCCATTTTCCTGGCTAACGAACTTGTCCAAGCCACATGAAAAAGGAAGGTAGTCACCAAATTTGATCAAGATTAGTCCATTGTTTTTTAAGTTATCGGTCGGATATATATATATATATATATATATATATATATATATATATATATATATATATATATATATATATATATATATATACATATATATATATTTATATATATAAACACAGACTTCCTCATTAGCGAATTAAAAAAAAATCGCTAAAAGCGTTGGGGCTTAATAACACCACCAGCACAATGATTTGAATTTTGTCAGGTGAAATAAATATAATTTCATAAAATCCATTACTGTTGGATAGATGCCTATTAATGTTCACTCATTTAAAACAAAAATTTGCTCATTTATCCGAACCATCAGCTTTTATATCCTTTTTAATCATCTGGATATATCACATAAAATAACACGCAACGTGCCAAAGGTTTAAGCAGTGTATATGCTATAAAATTATCGGCAATACTGGCCACAAAACAGCTATCCAACCCACAAATGCCCAACGCTGTTCAGTAATTGACACAAAAAGAAAACACTCAGAGGAGCAACAGTCGTATAATACGAGTCCCTGTGGCCAAGTTTCCAGAGATATCGATTCTCTAACTGGTGTCGGGTTGCAGCTGCAGGACAGCCAGCCTCTCTTCCTGGTATGTCGTATTCGTGCTAGCAGGAACAGCCACAACTCTACCGACTCCCCCTCAAAGTTCTGCACGGAACGATGTAATGGTGCTGACCCGTGTTGCTACGACTGGGATATTAAGGCTAATATTTACTCAATGAAACATTTTACACCATGTGGTTTTGAGTGCCTGTATTTATTCTCTGTGTCCTGCTGCGATAAAAGTTAAATGTGCAGAAAAATCATACAGCAAACCTAACTCGTAGGCGTATTTTTGCTATCAACGCAACAATCTCAAGGGGTCGTCGCCTTGTTGTCGGAAACATGACTGCTTCTTAGAGAAACAAAAACTTAGTGATACATTGTTAGCCTTTTTAAGTAGGCTTAGATTTTAAATAGTCTGCCCAACTATTTCAGTGGTTGTATTTTTTTTTAATTTGTAAATAAATGAGCAGCCAATCTTCATAAAGACTTATGAAAATTCGCTACTACATGACTGCTTCTTAGAGAAACAAAAACTTAGCGATAAATGTTATCCTTTTTAAGTCGGCTTATATTTTAAATTTTTAAATAGTCTTCCCAACTATTTTAGTGGTTGTATTTTTTTAAAATTGTAAATAAATGAGCAAACTATCTTCATAAAGACTTATGAAAATTCGCTACTTGGTGATACACCGCCTGTATTCGTGTCAAAAGTTGCTAAGAGGAATATTATTAAGCGACTGATTTAACTGCTAGAGGTTTCATACAAAGGAATATTGGTGTTCAAATAGAAAATCATTTTTAGCTTCTCGAAAAATAAAAGTCTGGACGCGTCAAGTACGTTATGGAAGTGAAATTTCATAAAAATGTCTTCAATAGGAAATATGTCTCTCTAATGTAACCAGGCATCAGTTTCGTTACCGGTATAGCCTGTATAGTAGAAACGAATTTTCTCTATAAAAATTAGCTTCAAATTATAAATTGTTAAACTATAAACTTAACTAAACCTACAGCCAAAGCATCAGAGGAAGGGTCTATTTGAAATCATTTTTTTGTAAATATTTTAATGAGTGAAGAGTGGAACCTGTGATGAGCACTGAAAAGTACAATTTGGAGAACTCAATTCGTCACAATACAGTTGTCTAACACGACGATCGTTTCGCTAACAATGTTAGCGTCATCAAGGGGATGACGGGTTGTAGGCCATAGACCGGAAGTTTATTAAGGAGCGCTGCGTGCCAGACCTAGTCGAATGCTTTGAATGTGTCTAGAGGACAATCAGGGATTCACCGTGTAGTTCCATATACTTGTTCCAAGAATTGGTGACACAGGAAAGGAGGTCGGCAGTTGATCTGCGCTGACGGAATCCATACTACCTGTCGTGAATTGGACTGTGTTTTTCAAGAAATTTTAGTAATTCCGTGTTTATATACTTTCCCATCACTTTAGACACGACTGAAATGAGAGAAATAGGCCTGTTGTAGTTACTAGGAAGCGCTTTGGATTCTTTCTTGGGGACGGGTTGTACTCGAGCAATTTTCCAGTTACAAGGGAATATGCCTCTATTGTAAGATGTCTGAAACAGGCGAGTTAGGACATGAGCAAGTTTTGGTGCGCATTTTTTTATGGACAATTGCTGGTATCTCGTCAAGGCTATATGCTTTCCTGGTATTAAGAAAAGAGAGCATCTTTCATACCTTTTTAGTTTTGAAAATGATATCTGTCATTTTATGTGCGACATTGAGGACTGTTGGCAGTTGAACATTTGGAGGTGGGTTGAGAGTAAAATTGCCGGCGAACAACGAGGCAAAAAGTTCAGACTTGCCCAGGGCGGTAGAAACGATTTTATCCCCTGAAACAAAAGGTGGGAACGTGCTCTTGCAGCAATTATTCCCAATAGATTTAGCAAGAGTCCAGAAGGGTTTTCTGCCGTTAGATCTTGAGAGGGCTTTGTTTTTGATGTGGTTATTAAACGAGTTTTTTGCCTCAGAAAGAATTCGGACATAGCGGTTTCATACGTGGTTAAATGCGTGACGGTTTTCTTGACTGGGATTGTGTAGAAGCGTTTTGTGAGCTTTGACCTTATCAAGTCTGGCCTCATCACAGGATTTGGAGAACCAGGGCTTTTGAGTGGCTGAAGAAGTTTTCTGTGTACGTGGAGTAAATAACTCTATGCCAGTTTGGATAATTTCGGTGACGTTTTGTGAGATACCAGAGGGGTCAGATTGAGAGAAGCAGACAAACGCCCATAAAAGTTAGCATCATCAAGGGGATGAGTAAACTCATTGTTATCATGAGAAAACTGAGTTTACTAAAGTTTGGGTCATCAAGGGGATGAGTACACTCATTTTTCTCATGAGAAAAATGCGATTGCTCAATTCCTTGATGGCGCTAAATTTGTTAGCCAAACTATCGTCGGGTCAGAAAACTGTATTGTGATGAATTGGGTTCTCCAAATTGCACTTACCAATCTCTTTGGTTTATGTTAGTTTTTGGAATACATTTTAAAACCAAAGCATATTATTTTTTAATAAAGATATTTAAGGTTAAGTATCACAAGTCCCTCATTCATATTTGAACATTTGAGGGTTGCAACTGTTACTCGAAGGTGGTTGAATGTAGGAGCGACGTTTTAACGTTGAATGATGTAATTTTTTTATCTAAAATTGACGTGCGGGTTTTGTTTTTCAATTAAATATGCACAATATTTTTTTCGTATTAAATGGATTATAAATATCCGCGGTTGTTGCAGAAACGTTGGTGGTAATTAGAATTACAGCAGAAGAAACATTTTGTTGAAAATTAGAAAGTGACAGAACAAAATGATTTGACATTTAGACGTTCAGGGTGAGGATGTTAAAACTCGTGTTCCAGTGCAAGTACAAGTTTAGCTTTTTTCTCCGGCATATCGTATAATTTAAATTAATAATAGATAAATAGATAATAACTAATAATAAAATAACAATAATAATTGGGATACTTATGGTATTTATTTGGACGGTTCGAAACTGTGTAAGGTAAAATCAGGAACAAATAACTTGAATTCCGTAGATCAGCCATACAAGATAAAACTGGAACGTCCGCAAATCCCCGTACGTCAATTTATGAAAGAATAGTATCGGAAATCTGCAACCAGCAAAAACATCATCGAGCTATAGAGCGTCGAATATCGTTATCAACGTGTCGGTACCGTTAGATATTTGGGAGATTATGTAACACACAAACGCGCTCAGTTTAAAGGGTTTGCAGAGCTCTCGCATCATATTTGCCTAGTATCTACAAACAAAGCTTTGTAACTGGAAACGGCCTAACAGTCAGCAAAATTACTATAACTACCGTGTTATCTATAGCGCATCGCTAGCTGTCTAAAGCAAGCTGGAGATAATAATAGAGCCAGTTATTTAAGCTACAATACACATTTATTATTTAATATTGGCCAATACCTAAACAAAACAGCTACAAAATAAAGCGTCTTTCTATCTGTTTGTCTGTACATCATTAACTGAAGCAAGAAATATATAAAAACACTAGACGAAGCAACTGCGCTATGGTAGTGAATTTTTATAGCAATGATCCACGCATTTTCTTCCAAAACCTATCAAATCTGTTGACATAATGGAACGGTATGAATATTTTGCATTCAATCCACTCATGGCAAGCCATTCTATACGTACACATAATAGTCTTTCCCTCTCAGTACAGTATTCCAAAGATAACTTGATCCCAACGTTGCCAATTGTAGGTGTTTAAGGAAATAGGGAAAAATAGCTATCTTCGTTATTATTTGAGCTACGAAGTAGGTTAAATTGGCAAAGTTGACCAACTGGACACGTCGTTTCTGAATGTGTCACGGATATCTAGATTGCACAACAACTGTCAAATATGTTGACAATTTATTTAAATGGAACCGTATGAACATTTGGAGTTTAATCGACTCAGGGCGAGTCGTTCAACACATATACACAATAGTTTTCCACCTTGTGCAATTGAATGTGCAGTTTAGCCGGAGTTATATACATGCATTTCATAGAACTTTTAGGTTTTCTCGAAACTATGAAATTATAGTTCAAATTTAAAAAACTCTGCTTCTGCTGGACTGTGATGGATTGATATGGTTCTGTGGGATTGCTGCACAATTGTTTTTCCATTCTCATAAAATATTTCAGGAGTTACATCAGCTATAAATTGACAGATACGATATTTTCTCTTGCCAGGGAAACTAATTGCTTACTGCCATAATGACTTTTTAAATTATTCTCGTGCGTATAGCGTTTCGTTCTGCTGTATAAGTCAGTGTGTTATTCATAATTATTTCGTTTTACTCATATTTTTAGCGAATTTTTCGTGAAACGAAACATTCAGTAATAGGGAGATCTGTGTTTATATATATATATATATATATATATATATATATATATATATATATATATATATATATATATATTGTATCGATAACTCAAAAAATAATGGGCCGATTTTAATGAAATTTAGTACGTACCTTCCTTTTGCAAGTGGCTTGGATAAGTTCGTAAGCCAGGAAAATCGGACCAGTTTTTCTGGGAAAATTTTAGGTTTCCTTCGGAAAGTTTTTCTATCTCCGAACATAACAAAGCTATGACAACCAAATTTGGTATATACGTTTCTACCATTTAACTTACCCTACGTGCCAAAACTCAGATCTCTAAGTAAAAAGAAAAAAGTTATAGGCATTTAAAAAAAATTGGGTGTCACTGTTGATTAGAGGAAAGCACAAGAACAAAATATTTTGTGTGATTAACAAAGCCAATTGAATATTACCTACAGCGGTTAAGTTTTCTTGACGCAAAAACGTCAAGAAGTAGCAGACAAAGTATTTTGAAAATATTATATTATATTATATTATATTATTATTAATGATCTCGTTGGTGGTTTGGGGGTTGAATGTCTCCTGTATGCTTATGACATCAAACTTTTCTTTGTGGTGAGGTCGGTAGATGCTTGTATTCGACTTCAATTGGCATTAGATGTAGTAGAGGAGTGGTGCAATATAAATAATATTTCTCTTAATATTGCTAAATGTAGTTGTCTTTCCTTTAATCTTAGGTTGGTGCCCATACAATTTGATTATTGTCTTGATAATGTGTCCCTGGCTAGGCCGGTATCTATCCGTGATCTGGGCGTAATATTTGATAGAAAATTGTCTTTCTTATCTCATATTGAGAATGTTGTATCCAGTGAATTTAAATTAATGGGTTTTATTATTAGGAATTGCCGCGAGTTTAGTAATATTGACACATTAAAGATGCTTTTTTGTACTATTATCCGTAGTAGACATGATGAGTATGCCTCAATTATATGGTGTCCGGGTTACCAGAACCATATTCTCCAGTTAGAAAGGATCCAGAGACGATTTCTGAAATATCTCTAGTTCCGCCTCAATGGTATATATCCCTCTGGGGGTTACCCTTCGGAGTATATACAGCGGGACTTCTTGAAACCAGGTCTAGAATCTAGAAGGGAACAATCTGCACTAATTTTTTTAAATGCTTTTGTAAGGGGATCATGTGACTGCTCTCGTATATTTGAACAACTTACCTTTAATGTTCCGAGAATGTCTTCGCGAAATCCACTCACCTTTTGGTTACCTACGCCGCGAACTAATCTTGTGAAATTCTCGCCGCTTTATAGATTGTGTTCGGTTGCCAACAGACACGGGTCTTCCATTGATATCTTTGTGTCGGATCCAAGGTTGTTCAAAAGGTTAGCAGTCTCACAGTTATAGAGGACTCATTTGTATTTCTAATTATTTTTTACTCTTTATTTATTGTTGTAATTTTTTATCTTTCTCTGTTTTAGTTACATTCTGTTATGTAGTTGTAAATTATGGTTTAAAATACTTATTTTTAGTCTTAATTTTAATTTTGCCTTATTGTAAGGTTTACGTAGGTGTTTTTTGTTTGTTTTTTGTTGGTCATTTCTGTATTTCCTACCCAATAGTTGGGCTTATCTTGTTGATTAGAGTAATGATACGTAAGTAAATAAATAAATAAATAAATAAATAAATAAATAAATAAATAAATAAATAAATTGTCATACAAAATACATACTGTCTTTTTTTACATTGATTGGTGTCGCTATATTCACCCATTGAAATGTCTTATGTAATTAAATTTTATTTCTCTATTTTATAATTTTAGGTTCCATAAATGGGTTAGGTTACTGGTGAAGACTCAAATTATAGCTGTGCTGACACATGGAATGTATTCTCTAAGGTTTTATTCCTTTATTATATTTATTTTTCCATTAATGTTTGGCTTAAATTACGCCCTGACTTCAAATTCTTGACCTTATATTTTATACACATGCCAATTTAATTATAGTTGGTAACTTTTACTATCTTTATCCAGGTGTAATATGCCTTTGTGTACATTGTCTAAATATTTGTTTATATGTACATGTTCAAAGGTTTATATAATCATTTCAATATATATATATATATATATATATATATATATATATATATATATATATATATATATATAATTTGCAGAGGAACATAGACATAGTACATGAGTACAGCAAAATGTCAGGACTGGAACTGAACATAACCAAAACAAAGATTGTAATTTTTAGGAAAGGTCCTGCTGTTGCTAGACATTCATTTTACTATGATAGGCAAATCCTGGATATTGTGAACGAGTATACCTATCTGGGGATTCCTTTCAAATTTAATGGTATATACCACGAAGCATATAAGGCGAGAGTGACTGAGGCAAAATCAGTCTGGGAGCCATTAGGCACACGCTTACAGAGGTATGTAATGCCGGATGGACAAGTTTTAAGTTGTTTACCTCAGTTCTAGTTCCGGCTTTGAGTTATGCAGCTGGTATTTGGAGGCTCAGGTACATTGAGAATATGGAGGTTATACAGAGCAGATTCTTAAAAGGTCAAAATTTTTTGCCCAGGAACACGCCCGGTTACATACTGCGTATTGAATTTAACATACCCAGGCTGGTATATTATGTGCTGAGAGCGGCGCTACATCTACTCTTAAAGCTGAATAGCATGCAGAGGGACAGGTATCCTGTGGTTGCTTTGGAACAGCTGAAATATTTGAATTCCTCTGCCACACATATAATCGATCTTAATTGGTTTAGTCAGCTAAAGGGCATACTAGCGGAGATTGGAGTGGAAAACACGTATATCTTAGCCAATTTGTGCGAGACTGAAATAACATGTATACTTGGCATTTATACAAATCATAGCCGAACATTGGATGGGAACTGCTTCTTGCTTTCTGTTAACTACCCCCAGTACAAATTCCTGTTGGCAGACAGCACTGGATTGGTATTACTCCCTTTGTATTTACAAAGGTTTATGCTCCAACTGTGTACAGCGGGAAGCAGGGAGGTGGTTTTGATTTTCGGGACTATGAAATACCGATTAAGCAACCTAGAAAAAAAATGCACTATTTGTAATTTAAATGAAAATGAAGATCTAAAACATATAATTTTTGAATGCCCCATGTATCGGCCAATTAGAAAAGATCTTGAGAGTCGCCACCTGGATAGAGACATACACTTAGTATTAAGGGAGTTGGTCGGGAAGCACTTTAAAGTTTTGTATGACTTTTTAAAGAATGCAATGTTAATAAGAGCATTTATATTGAATGAGTAAAACCCCTGCTTTTTTGTTTTGTTTTTGATAGCCATTGAGTATTGAAGGACATCTCTATATTCGCAATCGTGTTAATAATATCTAGTTTTATTAGAGTTACCCATATGTGACAGTGTTGACATTTAGTTTAGTTATTATTTGTATTTTATATTTAATTCTAAATTATTGTTGGAAAACATCACACCTTTGTTCATGTTTTCTATATCGATTGAACAATAAATTTATTATTATATATATATATATATATATATATATATATATATATATATATATATATATATATATATATATATATATATATATATATATATATATATATATAAATGAGAACTGACCCCGGATATGTGTTCTAGGGGACCTAGCGTGCGCTCGTTTGAAGAAAATTTTTTTTAAATTCAAAAGTAGATATCTCTCACTGGTGTTTGTCTTTATGAAAATTAACAAAAACCAAGAGGCCTAATAGCTAAAACAACCAGTTTTGTTTGCATATGCTAAACAACAAAATTCATTACCTTTAGTTTAAAGAGATAACTTTTTAATAGCTGTTATTAACCCTACTTTATGCCAAATTTTATCGCAACTTTCCCAGCGTGGTATTTAAAAGTGATAGTTAATGTTTTATGGTGGTATATTTTAACATAGGAAAGTGCGGATAGTTTTCTGGTACGTGTCCTTTGGGGATCATATAACAGCGGATGTGCCAGACGTTATATATGTCGGGTCAGCAGTACGTTCTGGGAAAAGAGGGAAGCTTGGGACACACCTCCAAATATACACACACGTAAGGGTGCGCGATAATAAATTGCTCATTACTAACCAGCTCGCAACTCATTGTGGGATCCACGCATTAATTCAACAGCACTCTCTGCACAATTTTTCGTCTCGAAATCTGACACCCGGTGATATATTCGTGTATCTTTAAAAAGTAATTATTTTTATGAGTGCACAGGATCAGAACTAGAGAGAAAGTAATTACATATCTAAAGATTTATGTGCTTGTGCACACATGCATATATTTTTGCCGTAATTTTAAACCATTCAAAACAATAATATATAAATATTTCATAAAAATGTTACAGTATATAATTATAGAATATATCGAATGACAAAAATTTTTTAGTGAGGTAAACCCCTCGACAGGGATTGAAAAAGAAAATTTTTTCGCTTTCTTAAATAAATAAATAATATTAATACGTTTCGTTTTACGTGTCCGCGCGATACAATCAACATTTTTTCGTTGGTTATTGAAGTAAGTGCATCTTCCGGCAGCCTACTTTAACTTAAATATTTACCGGAGTATGTGCAATATGGTATCGAATTTGAATAGGGTTTTCTTTCAATTATAAAGTCCTCTTCCCAGTTTCGCAAAGCTCTATTAAATATCTAACGACAGGTAAGATAATCAGGGTTAAATACAACCAATCACAACGTCAAAATATTTGGTACTCAAGGCAAAATCCCGAATCATAGTCTGTGATTGGTCGTTTGAAGCCTTGATTGAGCTTCCCTTAAATATTTAATCGATCTTTGTAAAGCTGGGCATTAATGTTCGTAACGATTGCGTTTCGTTACTGCTTTAATTATTCAAAATAAACCCGTAAGAGACTTAGTTAAGAGCCGACAATCCAATATCTGTAAGGCAATTCATGTTTTAATTTCAAAATTATCTTCATGAAAAGTCGCTAAATCTTGAAGTACCGTAAACCCCTTTACTGCATTTATTATTTGTACGTTAAAATGCAATATGTGTTTGCTATGGGAAACTACCTCGCATTATTACTGAACAAATATTTCCAGGAACGAAATAAGCATTGAAAATATACGTTAGGAATATTCGAGAACAAAATATTGTTTTTCTTGGAATTTTCCGTAATAGGTGATGTCACCCAACGACCGTTTGAAAACGTTGCAGAGAATTTCCGGCAAAACCTTCAACTGTGCACACGGGAGGTGAGATGTCGTGACTTCGCCACCGATTGGAGGTCTCGTTTTATCTCATTCGAAGAATGGAGGCTAAAAAGAGCTCGCGCACAGCCACCACCCTCAGCCGCTCTGGAGGTCTCTTTGATGCTGCCACCGCTTCCCATCTGTATCAGAAGAGATGCTATGGCGTCGCATCTTAGAATGCGAGACCCTGGAAACTGGTGCGGAGAGGGAGCAGTAATAGGGCATGCAAGAGTCGCCAAGGAGGGGGAAAAGGAAATTCCGATTTCCGCCATCAAGGTACGGGATGCCGAGGACGATATTAGCTTGACTAGGTCATATACCCTCAGAATCCTCAGTAGGAATCAGTGGAGGGAAAATGAGGTTGCATTCCAGCCCGCAAGCCTGGTCTGTTTTACCGACGGATCGCGGCTGGAGGATCAACAATCCTCCGGGGCAGGAATATGCATCGAGGGCATGGGGGTGCGCGAGCTATAAGCTCTAGGCGCATATACCACGGCATTCGAAACAGAGGTGTACGCTATCCTGTCTGTGGCCAATAGACAGGATGTGAGGAGGAGCCCCGAGAAATGTGTATACATTTCCTCGGATAGCCAGGCGGTTCTCCGGGCAGTCTGCGCGGCCAGAATCAGGTCAACACTGGTTCAGGAGTCCGCTGACGCCCTCAAGGGACTAGCTAGGACAAAGCAGGTGCAACTGGTGTGGGTTCCGGGACACTGTGGCATAGCGGGGAATGAGGTAGCGAATAATCTCGCAAGGCTTGGTTCCCGGCGGCCGTTCTGTGGCCCGGAGCCTGCGATAGGCATAAGTAGGAAGACGGTCTCTTGTCACCTTAGATAGGTGGACTGAGGAAGCAATGGAGAGGCACTGGGGGTCGGGGTTGGTGGCTGTAGACAGGCGAGGTACTTCGTGGAGATGCCGGACAGAGACAAAGCTGTCTGGATACTCGGTAAGAGTCGACCTATGCATCGACGCATCCTTGGGGGCTGACAGGTCACTGGCGCCCTCAGAAGACACACACATTGATAGGCGTAGAGAAGGATCCCATTTGCCAGGAATGCGGTGAGGATGAAGAAACGTCCTACCACTACCTGTGTGCATGCAAGGCTTTTGAGAGTCTTCGAGCAGAATTGTTCGGTTCGAGGACTCTTCAGAGGAATCAGGTAAGTACCGTCCAATTGAAGACCGTCACGGCCTTCATTTTGAGGTCGACGATTTGGCGACGGAACCGAGGAAGAGTAGAGCATGGTTGCTGGGTTGCTGGGGTTGGCAAAAAGGGTCCATTGTGGCCTATTCGCTTGGCGTTCGCCTCCCCACCACTGCTACTACTGTGACGTGCTCCATGCAGTTGATTATGTATTATGTTGTGCGAATAAAGTATATATCTATCTATCACTCATTGTCGCCGTGTCTGAGTGCATAAGAGGCCACCAAAAACACGCTCTATACGCGTTTACATCCCTGCCAATATTATTCTTGAAAAAGAACATTCAGCATTATACTCACTCGCAAAGACCTGACCATATACATAGTCACTAACTGATCCCTCATTATTTGAGGAATTTTTGTTTTCTTTTTACTCGTAGACAATCTACTATTTGTGCATTTATCTCTTGCAAAATATTATTTTCTTTACCTACCACACCATATACATCGTAATTTGCCAAGCACTTGTAGTGTCGTCAACATGTGATGGGCTTAGTCTATTCCTCCGCCGACCATCATGACTTTGGCTGTCCGAGGTTCCAGTTCTGAATTTTGTAGTATTTAGGTATGTAGAAGTGGGACGAGTCACTAGCAGATCTGAAACGCGAAGGCAGTGTCAGCAAATATGCGTACCTTGCATTTTTCTTGCCTGTGTTCCGGTCAACGCTGCACGTCTGGATAGTTCAAAGAGATTATCTATAAGTGGAGTGACCGATAAGTTTATGATGGTATCCTGAAGTACAACTCAAAGCCGTGCTTCCCGCTATCCATTTTTACCGCTAACGATGGGCCACTGATACATGTCGTATAATTTTAGCCCCTGTGGTACAAACGACGGCTGAAATACCAAGTCAGTTCCAGGTTCCCCAAAGTTGTTCGTGAAGGACCAGTATCTTTGATACAGAGACTGCCCGAGACGACATCATCGTGTTTTTCAGTCAGATCTGATGTATATAGGCACCTGCGGATAACTTATTGACAATATAAGTTTAAGGTCATCTACTTGGAAGAAAACAAAGAGATAGACGTAGAGAAAAACTTCCTGTAAACTTGTTCCAGTTGATGAGGTGCGTAGGTTACAATCAATTAAAAAACGCTGCTGGACACAGGGGTTTAAGGTTCCAATGACATGGCGACATTTGGGCTGTGATGATAATATTAACTTCTACCTATTTTACCAGTATTATATTAAAATTAATTTAAATTCAATGAATAAAACAAACTAGGAAGACACATCTGCATTTAAATAAGTTACTATGTAATCCAAACATACCATAAATGTGTGAAAGCTCTTTTAATTTCTGTTATCTAATAAATAAATATAATATACTGAGACTTTTATACACGTAACAGGTAGTCGTTTAAAAAGCAGCACTTAATACGCCAAGAGTTAAAAATAGTCCTGTCAGGAGAATAAATACGCAATTTGCTGTGAAATTACCTTGTTGCCTCAAGAGGCCTAAATATTTTCTTTTAATCAACGTAAGTGCGATCCCAACCTACTCGCTTTTAGCACAACCCCATGGGATTGTTTAGATTTTCATTTTTTTTTCTTCAAAACCTTAACTGTATACAACACCAGGAATCTGCAAATAGACGAAGTTAGACAACGTAGATAATCCCATCTCTAAGGAAGTGGTAGCGTTCTAAGTTTGTTTAGTATCTAAGTATTTATCTAAGTATCTACACAAGTTCGGTACCCCTGGTGTAAACGATACCTCAGGGACCACTTCCACTGCTCGAGTTATAATTTATGCAATGTAAATTTAGCAAGCTTTCCTCAGGAAGTAAGCTGCCGTAATTGTATTTGTTGTTTAGTATTTTATTATTTTATGGCGTATAGGATACATAAAACATAATGTGTGTGTGTGTGTGTGTGTGTATTGCGTTTATTTAAAATACTTTAAAAACACTAGTAGGTGTTCATTTGGTTTCCTTCTTCATTATAGTCTAGTCAAAACAATGTTTAACCTCCTGAAAAATCCGAAAGTTTTGAAACTTCGCATACTTATTTAAAGGTACGTAGGAATGAATATACAGAAAGTCCTCATGAATATGAGGCGAGCTCTAGCGGCAGTTAGAGAAAATAGGGCACTTTGTTTGGTTTTTCGTTAATATCTCGAGAACCGTTGGTCGAGAGCAAAAGTTACATATATACATAATTAAGGATTATCAATTTTTCTACATAAATGGTTATATACATTTTTCTCGTATTCCCAACTGTTCCCGAGTTATAGGCGCTAAGAGAGAGCGTGTTGTAAAAAACCACGTTAGGGCGGTACAATATGGCATTTCTAATAATATGTGACAATAATAAGTTACTAAATTAAATACAGTACATACAATTTCTACTAAACCGGCGCGGAGCGGCAGAGTGGCAATTAGTTCCAGTCAGGTTTCCCTGCTATCCGCGTCGGTGCATGAGTCTGATGTGAGGTCATTCGTTTCTTTATTACATTTTCGTGCGTTCTTACCATTTTCGTTCGGTCAGTGCCTTAGTAGTTTTTCGCATAGTAGACGTATGTTGTGTTTACATAATAGACATATGAAATGGAAGAGAACTGTGGGTTGTGCGACAAAATTTTTGATTCACCTTCTGGTGTAACGGAAGTTGGTTTGAAGGGAATCAGATCGTTACTGCTCGCTAGTGAGCAAAGGAAAGATGATTTGGGTTCTAAGCTTCGTGGTATTGAGACAATTAGATTACACACTGAGTGCCAAAAACAGTAAACACGGGATGAGTCTATAAAGGCTTTCCTGAAACAGCAGTCTGCTGCAGACCCTTCTTCGTCAACACCAGATAGCTCTTTGCCCCAAACAAGGTCGTCTGTGAACACATTATTTCAATTCAAAACAAAATGTTTCTTCTGTGTAGATGTTATTGATGAAGAATATTTTAAAAAACAAATAATGAAACCTATAAAAGCGTGCAAAGATGCATTCTATTGTCGAAGTAAGGAAACGATTATGACTGTATTGAATTCTCCAGACAGGAGAAATGATAAAAAGGCAGAAGAAGTTAGGCTGCGTCTGTCTGGCATTAGCGATCTTGTCGCTGCTGATGGAGTGTACCACCTGGACTGCTACCAACAATTTGTGTCCCACAAGCCTCCAGAAGGGGGTAGAAAACGTGGACGCCCCGAGGCAGATTACATTATAAAGGCTATGGAAGAGATTTACTCCCTCATTGAGAATAGTGAGGAATGCCAACTTTCCCTTGAGAATTATCTAGGGATGTTCCTTCAAATAATACAATTAAAAGCAAACTCAAAGACAAATATGGCGAGAGAATTATAATTGCTGTGGGAGTTGGATGGAGGGATGCAACCACATGTTTCAATAATGTTGGATTCAAAATTTTGAACTCATGGTATGATGACAGAAAAGCTGATGAAAGTAATGAGCGACTAAGAATCGTACAAGCAGCAGCAAAAATTAACTCAGGATGTTCAGAAAAATGTGTGTGATACAAGCGCCTACCCTCGGGGCAAAAACCTTTTAAAAGAAGCAGCTTCTTGTGTGCCCCAACTCTACAAGTTTTTCTGGAGACATTGATAATGAAAAAAGCAGATAATGCAAATAAAAAAACAAAATGCATTTCTATTGCTCACAGTATTATCTCTGCGATACGTCCTACCTCTTTAATATCAGCAATAATGAACAGTGTTGCTTTGTTTGTGTACAAAAGATTTACAAGCAAGAAGTTGGTAAACCTTTTATCAAGTTTGGGGTTCAGTGCTTCATATCACAGCGCACAGCAGCTGGAAATGTCAGCAATTCATCACATTCAACCTGATAATGATACTCCTTTTCAAAAATTTGTGCTTGACAACGCGGACTTCAATGTTAGAACACTGGACGGTCTCAATACATTCCATTCTAGGGTGGCATCAAATTTGTGCCTTCTGGAAGCACAACTGGAAGCGAACATGAAAAACCAATACCGAGGCTCACCAAGGGAGCACCTGCTATGAGAGTAGGGGAACTTTGCGTGATTCCTTTACAAACTTACCAAAAATCACAAGGTGGATTTAGTAATGTGATTGTGGAGTATCTGAAAGATATAGTCAAGAAAACTGATCAGCTAACTCCATACGATACTCTTTGGTTGGCAGCGAAATGGCTCAATATTTACCTTCATCTCATGCATACTTACCTATTGTTTCAGGCAGCAAGTGTAGAATCTGGCCAAGATAATCAAATTACAGGGCTTCTACCAAGAAGCGACTCAGAGCTGATTGAATTTTCTGTACAACATTTTCCTTTGAATAACTTCAGCATTTTTTTTGTTCATATATTTTATTGTTTAATATACCTACATCATGTGCCTCATCAATATACATCATAAGTAACATACATCACGTGCTTTTTATACAAGGTTGTAAAGTTTATCTCCTCAATTATCCTTAGTATACAAACATGTAGGTAAACCATTGTCAAATATTATTAGAAATGCCATATGATACCGCCCTAGGGTGGTTTTTCACAAAACGCTCTTTTAGCGTCTATAACTCGGGAGTCATTGGGAATACGAGAAAAATGTATATAATCATTTTTGTAGAAATTTGATAAGCCTTAATTATTAATATAATCAACGTTTGCGTCCGACTAACGGTTCTCGAGATAGTAACGAAAAACCAAAGAAAGTTCCCTATTTTTGCTAATTGCCGCTAGAGCTCGCCTCATATTCATGAGGCCTTTCGGTATATTCATTCTTAGGTACCTCTAAATAAGTGTGCGAAGTTTCAAAACTTTCGGAATTTTCAGGAGGTTGGGTCATTTTTTGAAGTTTTCTGACTGAAGTATTACCCGCACAATCTAACTAGAATTATGTATTCTATAATATACAGTATTGGGCGTTACAGATGAAATTAAACCCCCTTAACTTTTTCACGTTTTATTTTAGAAAACAGTGATTTGTAATTATGTATCGCCTTTGAAGATTAAACCATTTTTGTTACGTTTTACACATTTTTAATATCTGTATATTATTATATTTTGATCATAGACATAATTGTTACCTATGACATCATTGCCTCTATCCACAGAATAGCTGTATACTCCGCAGTTTGATACAGAAAACAATGACATCTTAAAGTGAAGACTCATTAAATTAGAAATGTTACTTGTCGTTAAGGCTATAATCATGAAATGATTTGGTAAAAATTCCTGTCTTAATAAGTTAAACATCTAAGCGAATAAACGAGTATGCCAGAGATATTAGTTCCATTCAGTCGTCCCGTTCATGAGGGAGCCAACGCCAGAACCTAACAGGTTCGAAGGAAAACAACATGTTCATCCCTCGGGCGACTCCTCAGTTGGCGGATGGTGGTGTGCCTGCCAGATATGGGAAAATCAAATACTCGGGTCGGACCAAAACTAGCAGGAACGTCTCATCCAGGGTGGGCTGCTGCACACATGCATACAGCGTCTGACCCAGAATGGGCACCTGAAATATACACACTCGGCAACAAGTCTAGCGCATGACGTTTTACAGCTAAATACCCCTTAAATAAATGTAAATAAAATACCAGCTGCGTAAACTCAAGTACCCCATGCGAATATCTCCAGAATCTCACACTGGCATCCGATAAGTATGTTTTAATCATTCGGTGGGCGGTGAGGGTAGGGTACAAGCATCCGATAAAAAGAAATACAAGCACTGCAAAAAGGAAAAGGAAAACAACAATTTATGTTGCGACCTGCAATGCTTGTTCATTGCTGTCAGAAGAAAGACTAACCGAACTTGAGTGCGAACTGTAAAATATAAAGTGGGATTTACTTGGACTTGGTGAAGTCAGAAGACGCGGCGAGCAGTTAACTAGCTTAAAACCTGGACACAGCTTCTACTATATGGGAGAAGACGAGAGCTTTATGGGAGGGACCAGATTTCTAATACAAAAACGACACAAGCGAAGCATTATATCTCTCAAGAAAATATCCAGTAGGATAGTAAGTCTGATTCTGAAACTGAATGTCAGATACAAAATCAAAATCATACAAGTTTACGCACCGACGACTAATCACACTGATGATGAAGAAGACATATTCTACGACAATATCGATGCAGCTCTGAACAACAAACACACTTTACTATGTGGCGACTTCAGCCCTAAACCAGGCAGCAAGTAGGGTGCCACAGAAACCTCATTAGGCAATTTAAGAACAGAGGGCAGAAACAATCGTGAGGTGACCTTGCTGAGATTTTTGCTGCCGAATAACCTTCATCACATGAATATTTTTCCCTAAAAGACATAATAGAAGATGGACATGGAAAAGCCCAGATGGTAGAACAAAAAATTAAATAGAGTTTATCATCACAGACAAGAGGCATATAGTTAAAGATGTAACAATACTGAACAGACTGACCAGTGGAAGCGACCACAGAATGGTGTGAGCTAAAATAATAAACAATGTAAGAAAAGAACGACATAAGATGATTAAAAAAAACTGATAGTAGTAGACAAAGTTCGGATCCATCAGATTTGCGGGGCTTTCAGCAAGGTATTACCGAACAGCTAGAATATCTAAATGATTGTTAGCAGGGATTAGATATTAATAGTTCAAAAAAAAGCATAATTGATTTTTTAAAAAGCCAAAATACGCACAACACACCACGAGGGCTTACAGCCTAAATACTATCGTACCGTGGATGTCGATAAGGAGGAAAGAGACAACTTGTTAATTCTGGACTAGTAGGTTTGGAAGTTGAGATCCACAGAAATTACAACAAGTGAAAAGGACTCATTACTTTGAATAACTTGGTTGTTCATTGTGATGGGTCTAGGGCTGGTGTATCTCTTATGAGATAGAAAGCTAGACTGAGATTTGGTGGGGTTAAATTGTACAAGATTTCTACTTCCCCAGTCCAATATTTTTTGGAGATCCACAGAGAAAGAACCCTCCATGAGTCTCCGATCCTCATCTAATGGGCTAACGAGATAGGCTCAGAATATTGTAAATTTGTGTGGAGGGTGCTGTCGTCCGCGTAACTGTGAATTGGGTTGGATGTGCTAGAGAGGAGGTCATTGATGTGGAGAAGCAACAAAGTAGGGGCTAAAGCTGAACCTTGAGGGACTCCTGCATTAATTGGATACAGTTTAGAGGAATGGCCATCCACGACAACAGAAATGCTCCGGTTGGAGAGGAAATTTGCTGTCCAGGTACAGAGTTTTGGTGGTAGGCCATAGGCCGAAAGTTGATTAAGCAGCGCTGCGTGCGAGACCAATTTAGAGACGACTGAAAGGAGAGAAATAGGCATGTAGTTGCTTGGGGACGGGTTGTACTAGAGCAAATTTCCAGTTACTAGGGAATATGCCTCTTTTGTAAGATGTCTGAAACAGAAGAGTCAGGACAGGAGCAAGTTCTGGTCCGCATTTTTTGAGAACAATTGCTGGGATCTCGTCAAGGCCAGAGGCTTTCTTGGTATGAAGAGAAGAGAGCATCTTTCGTACCTTTTTAGTTTTGAAAATGATATCCGTCAAGGGGGGCGATGACTGATGTCTTGTAGTATTCAGGTCTTGTAGTAAAAAGGAGATCCAAGTGATTTGAGCTGTGTGTTGGGATGCGAGGAAAGTAACCATATTGGCTTAAGAATTACTGACTGCAAAGGCCTCCGCTTCTCTCCCTTGTGGATCGGTTTTTTGAAAATCCTAGCCATTTCCTATTATGGACATTGAAATCACCAAGAATAGTGACTTCGGAGGAAGGATATTCAGAAATCAGATGGTCGTTTTTTTCAGAAAGGTAGTCGAAGAGCTGGACAAATGTTGTCAGAAGGTGACCGATAAATGCAACAGATGCACTGGGGTTTGTCACACCCCACGTGCCACATGCCCGGTTAAGGTTCAATATTTTATTTTGTAATAAATAATATAAACTGAATCTAATTTTTTTTATTGCTTAGTCAAAACACATACAAATATCAACAGCGAAAACCCACGTCTTATTTGTTTTAAGTCTCATCCTCGGTATTTGTTGAATTGGTGATTTGTTATTTTAAATTGGTATTATATATGAAGGGCGTTTCAGAATAACCCATAAAGGTCATTAACGGTGAGTGACCTAGGTATTAGAATATTTTTTGTATCTAGTTGGAGCGCTGCCAATAAAGAGTTACGGTAAATTAGAGCGTTCTATTGAACTAAAATATTGGCCACCTGATTGTTACATTTTTTTCCTAGATGTAGACCAAACTCGATCAGGATTTCCATACTCCATTTTTATTTACGATATGTTATTCTCAAAAAGCTGCTGGGGTGGGGTACCATCGTGTATAGCTCGTTAAATTTTCCAGCAAGGGTCTAAATCTTTCGTGGTTTTTGGTAAGGTTGTTAAAAAGCAAAATACCTCTATGTAACAAAATTGTGACCGCTTACCTACAGATCCAGCTGTGTCTTCTTCTGGGAGTTAATGGGGAGGGTGGCACGAGCAGCTGGCTACCTCCCTCAGGGGGTCCCAACCGCAGTTCTGGAACCCGCAGTTCGCTGCTCATCATGTTATGTGGTACCAGTAAAGCGCCGAATACATTTTCAGCCACTGTATACTAGTATTTCGTTTACTAAACTAGAATATGTTCACCTAAAAATGTAAAGATGGCCCTGTTATAGATTAGGTAAGAGGGTTGCAATGGGTTGACTCGATTCTAACAGGTTTATTGTATGATTTAGCTATTGGCGTATTTATCATGGTTGTAATATAGTAAAGGAAGATGTAATTGTCTTAATAGATTTTATGTTTCCGCTTTATTTTCACACATAATTTATCTGGATCTTAACGTACTAAAAGAAACAAAGTACCAGCATTTTTAATTAATTGTTGTTGAAAAAATTAACTAGTGAAGAGATTCCAACTTTCGAAATTGTGAGAAAATTCTTCAAATGAGCGCGGACTCGGACCCCTAGGTCCCATATTCGTGGGCACTTTCTATATTATACATACATACATATATATATATATATATATATATATATATGGGTTTTAATTGTAGTGTATTGTTGTTTTTAGTTTAGTTTTATGGGCGCCTTATAAAATTGCATAATTAAATGTTTATATTTTATATATTATATTTAGTACACTGTGTAAATTGTTTTTATGACCACTTGTTATATGGTCTTCTGGTTTATATATATATATATATATATATATAGTCAATGATTTCAAATTACCAGTGTTTATGAATAAGTCAATGGAAATGAAACTTACATATGGATATAATTGCACTTATTGTCACTTTACGTTTGATAATAGATTCTTTTAACCGTATATGGCTTGGTTTCATTTTCACTAGTGACTGTCTTTGTGTCTTGTTAAATTTTCTCAATATACACTTAGATTTTAATTTATTTTCAGAGTAACAAGTGTTTAATTTTATGCATGTTATTGATTTCGTCGACTGTATAAATATTTCACAATTTTTTTTGTATATATATATATATATATATATATATATATATATATATATATATATATATATATATATATATATATATATATATATATATATATTTATGAGCAATCAGCAATGTAGGGTTTTGATTTAACTTTTACTTTTTGAGGTAAAGTTAATTTACTCTTTTCCTGGCCTGACTATGGATTTGTTTTGCTGGCACTATTGATTTCAAAATCATAGAATATGCGATATATATACATATATATATATATATATATATATATATATATATATATATATATATATATATATATATATATATATATATATATATATATATATATATATTTGGGGCATTCAACGCAGTGGAGCAAGATTATCTTTCTCGAGCCACGGGTACCATCATTAAAAGTGCCTCGAAATGAACGGTGCAAATTTGAACATTTATTGTAAAGTGATAACACACAAATCTATTTGTTTCCTAATAAATTTTTTAGTAGTATTCTGACCATATAACGAGTTGATCTGTGTTTATGTTGAAATATCTTTGCAACCGCACGACATCTTCTGTTAATAAATCGATTATACTCCTCGTGAATAAAAGTTATATTCAAAAGTCGTCGCATATTTTACTTATGTCCGAAGATGACGTTTAAAATTTTCATCTCCTAGGCAACCTAATAATAGAAAGTTATTTCTTATCGCAAATAATGGGACCTAGGTATAGGGAATGCTGATACCAATCGAAAGAACAATAAAAAGTACATGAACTAACGTTATAAAATATAGGTGTTCTATTTAAAATAAGAGAGTTATTAGGTTTTAAATTGGTCACGATTGACCGGTCTATTTCGAACACCCTGTCTAACTTTTACTAGCCTTAGTAAATTCCAAATATTTTTTGGAATTTTAGAATTTGCACTTTAAAATTTCAAGGCTTTAGGTTGAAAGATAAGAGAGATACAGGTGTGTAAATGTGACAATGGTTTTTAAGAAATTTTTGAAAAAAGTCAAATATCTCGAAAATGTTTGAGAAGAATGACATAATATCATAATGAAACCTACCATAAAATTTGACTAGAAACCCAGATCCGTAATAAAAAGCACCGTCTTATATTTGAATGAAGAAAGTTGACGTCTACTTCCGATATAACCGGAAGTCCCATACTAACGTCAATATTTTCAGTGAACTGGAAATTTTGACAAACCCAGGCGCGTGAATTTTAAGAATTCAATTGTGACCCGTACTCCATAAACAGCTAATGGAAGGTCTACGTGGGACATCCTGTACATACATATGTTTTGACACTTTTTGCGGCGTTTCAGCGAACTTTTTTTTTTAATTTCAGTCACCGATGTCATACTTTCACACGTATTAACAATATGGAAGTAAAATAAATTATCTCTGGGCAACCAAATGTCTGTAAAATCTTTGATATAAAGTAAATATTTTATAAACATTAACCATAACTGTAGCCCCACAGAATGTAAATGCTATTGAGTAGATCCTAGTAAATAAATCAGAGCTAAACAAACCTGATAATTTCTGGTAAACAAGATACATAAGCTTTACCTATCTCTGTAAAGCAACAGATTTTTTATTTGATAAAGCATTCATGGCGTTTCACTAAATAAAAATCCGAGGAAGCCTTATATTCAGACAGCCGTAACAAATTTCCATACTTCTTGACTTGCATCTTTCGTCTGGCGAAGTGAATTTAAAACTTCGCAAACTTGAAAATGGATGCTGCATAGCCTAGTACATATTCTCCAGAAAGGGCCCCTAGGCAATTCATAAGTTCAGGCACGATCTCATTTCCATTTATAAATCCACTTTGCGATAGATAACAACGAATTCTTAAAATTTCAAATCCAAACCTAGGAATGCAGTTTTACTTTATGTAGTATTCTGAGGATGTTTCTGGATAAAAGCAAGCTTAAAAAGTTGGAAACTAAGAAGGGAGATGTTGAGATAAACATGCAAAATTTAAGCTTCAAATTAATAAAGCCGCTAGCTAGTTTTCCGATTTTCTCTAAGTTGCCACAATCTTGTAGTCCATCTAATTGCAAACTTCGTCTACTTAAGTCTTTTAACAATAACTACTTCAAACAGGTTAATCCGAAATTATAAAAGTCCGGACGCAGTAAGTGCGTTATAGTAGTGAATTTTCATAAACATATTTTTATTAGCAAATACAGTGTGAAGAAGTTCATTTTCTGTACAGATGTAAAACGTGATTAGGCTGTTTGAATTATCTACCCACTTCAAATGTCAACCCAGCCTACTATGATTTCAGGAATAGAGCCGGTTCTCTATATTTCGCGATGCGTTAGGGATATCAAAAAAAGGTACTTTAAAAAGTTATTCAGAATTTAATTTTAACAGCAGGTACCGAGTTTCACGTCAAAATTCCAATTTTTACTTTTTTGAAAATTTTTAGAGTATAAATTTTCCATCAGACTTTAACAGGTAATGTAACAGGCATTGAAGCAAATTAGCACCTTGTAAAATATTGTGATAAATGTCAAATTTACATTAACTGTGAGTCTGCCAGCAAAATGCCTGTTGAACGTCTCAGTGTAAGAGAAAAATGTGAATTAACAAGTTTGTTTGGTGATGGCGTTCGAAATAGCAGAGAAGTTGCTGATGAATTCAATCGGAGACATCCACAGAGAAATCCAATTAGGCTCGAAATTGCTGCAGTTCTGAATGCACGATTTTCTCAAACGGGAAGTGTGGTGAACAATTAGGCTGTTAGAAATCAGAAATCGAAGTCGAAAGTAGTGATGATATCATAACCTTGGCTTCAACTCAAGCCAATCCCCAGATGAGTTTACGTCAAAGGGCTCTTGCATTGGATGTAAGTAGAGAAGAAATCAGAAGATGCCTTGTACGTCATAAAATAAAGCCTTTCAAACCAACGTTTCTCCACTCGTTGTGATAAGGTGATGAGCTGAAACGATTAGATTATTGGCGTTGGGCCCAAGGTAACTTTCTGAATGATAAAAAATTTTTAAGTAAAATTTTATTTACGGACGAGGCCATATTCACTACCAATGGAATAGTATCTGCCAAAAATTCCAGATATTTGTCTGGTGAAAACTCACTGGGTTATCAAAATTATAAAGCACAGTATTCAAAAAAAGTATATACGTGGTGTGGAATTTTAGGGGATAAAATAATTGGTCCTTCTTTTTGACAACACCTTGAAGGCAGATCGATTGCTTCATTTTTTAAATAATGAATTATGGAACTGTATTGAAGGTGTGCCTATCAACGTGCCACAAGAAATCTATTTTCAATTAGACGGTGCATCCATTCAAAACTCTCAGTTAGTCAGAAATTGGCTAAATCTACATTTTCCATTAAGATGGATTGGCAGGAATAGTTCTTTTGAACAGTGGCCTCCTCGGTCTCCTGACATTACGCCACTAAACTTCTATTTCTGAGTTTCTGTTAAGAATAAGGTGTACAAAGAAAGGCCCCAATTTCGCGAGCAACTTTGCAAGAAAAGAAGGCAGGCTTGCCGTGAAATAATTATGGGAGAACTAAGAAAAGTTGCCAACAATAACCGTAAAGGGTTCGAAAAATGCATCAGGCGTGAAGGTGGACTACTTGAAGTAGACTACATTTAATAATTTTATATTCAATTTAACTGTACTTTTGTAAGTTTATATTTAAGTTGAGTTGAATAAATTACGTACCATTGTTTTCTTTTGATATTTACGATGTTTGTTGTTTCCATGGAAATCTACCTGTTAAAATGTGATGAAAAATTTGGATTCTCTAAAAATTTACAAAAAAGTGAATATCCGAATTTTGACTTAAGACTCGGTGTCTGCAGTTAAAATGCAAGCCTGAATAACTTTTGAAGGTAACTTTTTTTGATATCTCTAGCGCATCGTGAAATATAAAGAACCGGCCCTATTCCTGAAATCATAGTAGGCTGGGTTGACATCTGACATTTGAAGTGGGTAGGCTATTAAATAGCCTCATGACGTTTTACATCTGTACAAATAACGAAATCGGTATCTCCAAAAATAAAGAAAATACAGGCGTGTCTTCATCTTAAGTGTGTCACACTGTATGTCTTTTTTTAATGAAGGCAGGAATAAAATTTGGTTACCGGTATAACCTATATAGTAAAAGCAATGTACCATATTTTTGTAAAAGTACAAAAATTTCCCGAAAATTAACTTAAGATGTTCCCCAAAAAAACTGGACTGATTTTTCGGGTCAACGAACCTGTTTAGGCTATTTACCCACCTCGCAAGATATAATTATTCACAAAAAGCTTTCCGACGAAACTCCCAAAAAAAATTTACATGAAAATTTCCAAACAATTTTTTCACGAAAATGCGAAAAAAAAACATTTTTACAGTAGCTCATTAAACATTTATTACCAAAATGTCACAACAATCTTACAAACAATGATTTCTACGGACACAAAAATTTTTTTTCTGAAATTTGCTATTATTTTTTTGTAAAAAATTTGCCTAAAGAATACATAAAATTCAAATTATATATAGCTAATCTGTAACTAATTTTAAAAAATAGGAAAATGTAAAAAATATTTCCAAAACTAGTGTGTGCACCTATAGGGAGTTGTCGAATTTGAAAAAAATAGTTACAACAGTCCCAATTTTTCCAAATTCAGTCACTATTTGTGAGCGCTCTGTATATGGCATCCCTGACAAATAATATTGAACGAAACCCTCTCTGAATGCGTCACTTACATGAGGCTCTCCTATCTGTTTGCAAATATAATTTCACAAAAACGCCGTTGTGTATTTATCTAATTTGTTTCTCATAAAAAACCATGTAAAATATACACATACTAGCAAAGTAACATGAAAATAAATGCATTTTAAAAATACATGCACGTTTTGGAATCGCACTTGGAAGTACACGTTCATATGTAAGGGACCTGAGTAAGCAATATTGAGTGAAAAGCGATAATTTTACAACTTAGTTGCAACCGGTTCACATTAGTTGTACTAGCTTAATAAACTGTTGTTCTACTCGACATGGATGACGGTCGATGTTAACGATGGACCAAAGGTCTTTATAAAAATTGAAAACGTAAATTGTTATTGGCATCAAACTGACTAAGTTTTAGGTGAAAACATAAATGACTAATACAAGATAGTAGAATAAGTACACTTGGAAAACCCAAATCACCACAACACACATTTCAGAGACCTTACGATCGTTTCGTTGACCATGTCAACATCTTCAGAGTATTGTGTTGTGGTGATTTGGGTTCTCCAATTGTACTTATTAGTGCTCATCACAGGTTCAAGTTTTCACATAGTGAAGATAGTAGAATGCTGCTAGAAACGAATTATAATGTTAGTTACCTCCTTAGTGTAGTAGTTTTTTTTTTATTTCAACAACACACCACAAGGGCTCACAGCCTAAATACTATCGTACCGTGGGTGTCGACAAGGAAGAAAGAAGCAACTTGTTAATTCTGGACTTGAAGGTTTGGAGGTTCGGAGGAGAAGCAAAAACATGTACCGGCAAGGAATTCCACACCTTGGAAGTCCTCGGGCCAAAAGAGCGGGCATAACAAGATGTTCTATGTCTGGTGACCTGGACAGTAAAAGGTTGCATTTGCTCTGCTCTCCTGGTAGATCTGTTGGGGGCAGCAGGTGGAGGAACTATGGAAGAAAGGTCCTCTGAACAGTGGCCGTGCAGATATTTATAAAAGAGAGAGAGAGAGAGAGAGAGAGGTTACACATCGGTGGGAAAGGGATGACAGTCTTTGGGTGAGGGTAGGGTCACCGATGATACGGGTAGCTCCCTTCTGAGTGGTGTCCAGTAGAGCGAGCGTAGAAGCGGCAGCGGCACCCCAGATGTGAAAGCAGTATTCGAGATTTGGCATTATTTGTGAATTATATACGGTATAGAAATTAGCTGCTGTAAAGTATTTGCGAACCCGGAAGAGGAACCCTAATTTCTTAGCAGCCGCCTCAGCAATTGATGTGACATGTTGGTGCCAATTGAGATTTCGGTCCACAGAAACGCCAACAAGTGAAAAGGACTCATTACTTTGAATAACTTGGTTGTTCGTTGTAATGGGTCTAGGGCTGGTGTAGCTCTTATGAGATAGAAGGCAAGACTGAGACTTGTTGGAGTTGAATTGTACAAGATTTTTACTTCCCGAGTCCAATTTTTTTTGGAGATCCACAGAGACGCAACCCTCCATGAGCGATCCCCATCTAATTGGGCTAAAGAGACAGGCTTAGAATAATGTATATTTGACTGGAAGGTGCTGTCGTCCGCGTAACTGTTAATTGGGTTGGATGTGTTAGAGAGGTGTTCATTGATGTGGAGAAGAAACAAAGTAGGGGCTAAAGCTGAGCCTTGAGGGACTCCTGCATTAATTGGATACAGTTAAAGGAATGGCCATCCACGACAACAGAAATGCTCCGGGTGGAGAGGAAATTCGCTGTCTATGTACAGGGTTTTGGTGGTTTATTAAACAGCCCCGCGTGCCAGACCTGGTCGAATGCTTTCGATATGTCTAGAGCAACAATCCGGGATTAACCGTGTAGTTCCATAGACTTGTTCCAAGAATGGGTGACAAAGGAAAGGAGGTCGGCAGTTGATCTGCGCTGATGGAATCCGTATTGCCTGTCGTGAATTAGACTGTGTTTTTCAAGAAATTTTAGAAATTCGCTGTTTATATACTTTTCCATCATTTTAGAGACGACTGAAAGGAGATAAATAGGCCTGTAGTTGCTAGGAAGCGCTTTGGATACTTTTTTGGGGACGGGTTGTACTCGAGCAGTTTTCTAGTTACTAGGAAATATGACTATATTGTACGATGTCTGAAACAGACGAGTCAGGACAGGAGCAAGTTTTGGTGCGCATTTTTTGAGAACATTTGCTGGGATCTCGTCAATGCCAGAGGCTTTTCTGGTATTAAGAGAAGAGAGCATCTTTCGTACCTTTTTAGTTTTGAAAATGATATCCGTCATTTTATGCGCGACACTGGGGACTGTTGGTGGTTGAACATTTGGAGGTGGGTTGAGAGTAGAATTTCCGGCGAACAACAAGGCAAAAAGTTTTCATCCCCTGAAACAAGAGGTGGGAACGTTCTCTTGCAGAAATTATTCCCAAAAGATTTAGCAAGAGGCCAGAAGGGTTTGCTGCCGTTGAAACTTGAGAGGACTTTGTTTTTGATGTGGTTTATAAACGAGTTTTTTGCCACAGAATAACTTGATACATCAGCAGCAGTGCTTTGCTTTTGATATATCAATCACAACTTCTTGAGGCGTAAAACCATCGAGCCCGTGTACTATGCGATATTGAGCACGTTAAAGAGGACTATTTTCCTTACAAAAAAACGCAGCAAATATATACCAAGACCAAGAAAGCAAGATAGAATACAGTACATAGCAACATATAAAAAATCAATGAATGTGACAATCTTTGAGTTTTGTACAGAATTCTAGTAATTAGTTGCTTCGAAAACAGTTTAACAAAGTACTTAGAATCTTAATTCGCCTACTGCATATAATTTGGAATATAACAATTTATATAATGAAACAACCGTAATTTTCAGAGCTTTTATTTAATTCTCTGCATGTCTGAATTCAGAGAAAGTTTGAATGAAAAAACTTTTAGAAGCCTTAGAATTTCTATTGGCACCTCTGCCACGTCTGAGGGACTAACGGCGAAATCAATAAACTATAAATTATACGACTTAATATTTCGTTGGTCTGCTACGAAAATTCAAAGTTTAGGCTTCTCATTTAGCAAAACTTTGTTACATAAAAAATATGCAAATATTTCACAAAATCGACCCAAGCTTTCTCGATATATTAAGAACTAATGTTTTAAGGTACCTAAGGCCAAAGCCAGAAGAACTAGTCATGGGTTAGACCGTAATACTTTATAAAAAAGTTTAGACCCAGAAATTGGACTATGCTAGCGAATTTTCATAAAATAATTAGCAATTGACAGATCTATTTTATTTCGTGTTGAAAAAATTATATATTGTGTTTACGAAAATACACCCTAAGAACAAATGTTAGTTTATAGCGACAGCTACTGATGAATATAAGTTTGTTGTCCAAATACGTATTATCCCATAACTCTTCGTTAATATTTTCGGTTTTAGGAGTAATTTTGCATTTTGTTTTAGTTTCCAGGCACAGTGTCCAAATCTCTACGTTTTAATCTAAGAAACAACAAACAAAGTGAAGAAGAAAAAAACAATTATTGCTGGTTCTGTAGACGTGTCCTTAATTAAAATGCGAGTTGATACGAGCAATATATTAGAAAATTTTGTATGCAACATGGAATATAACATTTCGTCAATGTTTATATTTTATATATCAGATAATAATCCAAGAAATTTTCACAAAGTCCACACTCAAACTCCACAGAAATTGAATGTCTGGACTGGCATTTTTGGAGACCGTTTAATCGGACCAATTTTTCTTGATGGCAGTTTGAATGGCGAAACGTAATTTGAGTTACTAGAAGATACCGTTTACCCTCTACTAATTGACATTGTTGAAAATGAAGATCGCTATCAAGAAAATCAATTAGTGTTTCAACAAGATATAGCTCCTCCGCATTTTTCACAACGTGTTAAGGAGTTTTTGAACGGAGACTTTCCAGAGCAATGGATTGGGCGTAGAGGTGCTATTGAGTGGCCCCCTATATCACCGGATTTAACTCCTTTAGACTTCTTTCTATGGGGTCATTTGAGGAGTAGAATTTTCGCAACAGAACTGGAGCCTCTGGAAGAATCAGACGACGCATTGTTGAAGAATGCCGTCTAATAACTCCACAAATGCTCCAGAATGTCAGAGCTCGTTTTGAACAAAATTTGTACTTTTGTATGGAAGCTGGTGGTCAACAATTTGAACACTTACTTAACTGAATAAACATTTTTGAGCGTTTGGTTTTGTTTTTTAGTTTTTTTTTTACGAAAAAATTACTAATTAGTGCATTTCTTATCACAATGAATGAAATACGTTCTTGCAACTCCAACTGTGAATAATTTTAAACGAGTTGATAAAACTTATATATATATATATATATATATATATATATATATATATATATATATATATATATATATATATATATCTTTAGGAATATTGCACTACACTGTAATCACTTTTAAATATACACTTTATTTGTTTGCTGTACGTTTGTGATTTCTTAAGATAAGAAATCACAAACGTACAGCAAACAAATAAAGTGTATATATATATATATATATAATAAAAATTAGTGTGCTGAATTCAGAAGAGAAAGAGCTTTCAAATGATGGAAGACTCGACTCATGTTCTCTATTTAAAATATTAGGGTTGTTATCACCACCCTTAAGGGGTTGATGTGACAAAGTTGAGTTTTATGTCAAAACATGTCCCCCTCAATATTATAACTGACACGTTTCAGCGTTTCTTAAAAAAAAAATGTCTCTGGACGCAAATCGGTCTATTTCGTTTTCAATGCGCCACCCTATATATATATATATATATATATATATATATATATATATATATATATATATATATATATATATATATATATATATATATATATATATATATATATATATATATATATATATATATATATATATATATATATATATATATATATATATATATATATATATATATATATATATATATATATATATATATAAAAAGCAGGAGACACAGACCGGTTTTGGACTCCTCAATATGCCATACTTGGTGATCTCCGGTGTTGTGACGGTTCCAGGCTTTCACGTACATGCAGTACAGCAAGCAGGAAGCTGTAGAAAGAAAACTAGCGAGCAAAAACAATTACCCCGTAGGTAATACCATGACGGGCCTTCAATTATATCACTCGCTAGCCACCATCGCTTCAGTCCTTCCGGGCTTGCTGTAAGATGTATGCTTTACTGCTTTTTAGAGAATTAAAAAAAAAAAATTCACGAATGAGGAGATCCCACTTTTGAATTATCAAAAAATTTCTACAAATGAGCGCTAATTATCCACCCTAGAACACATATCCGTGGTCAGTTTCAATTTATATATATATATATATATATATATATATATATATATATATATATATATATATATATATATATATATATATATATATATATATATATATACGTGTGTGTGTGTGTGTGTATGTGTGTATCACACCGATAACTCAAAAAATAATGGGCCTCTTCTGATTAAGCTTGGTGAGTACCTACCTTCCCTTTGCACGTGGCTGGATAGATTCGTTAGCCAGGCAAATTAGGCGTTTCTTTCAAAAAAAAATTATATCTCTGAAAATAACAAAGTAGGGACAACTAAATTTGGTACGCATGTTTATATTATAAAGAGTGAACCATGCACCAAAATTTGGGTTTTTAGGTTTAAAGACAAAAAAGTTATGGGCAGTTAAAAAAAAGATTTGGAGTTTTCCTCAAAACGTCAAAGTTGTGATTTGAAACGTAAAAATTCGCAACATTTAGGCAAAGGATCTGAAACAAGCACAGATTACGTAAAGAAAATATCGCAAGAAGAGTGTTCTGCAAATCCTTAAGTTTCAGCTTCATCCGTCATTGTCCTTCATTACTAAACTAAAATATTTACAGAAAATTCATTTCAAATGGCCCTTTCCTTGATGCTTTTGCTGTAGGTTTAGTTAAGTTGATGTTTTGACTGTAGGTTTAGTTAAGTTTATGGTTTAACGGTCTATAGTTCTTAGCTAATTTTCGTAGAAAAAATTCGTTAATGAGGAAACTGCGACTTTTGATTTTTAAAAGATTTCTTAAAATCAGCGCAATCTAGGCCCCCTAGAATCTATATCCGGGTTTATTCAGTTTTTGTCGGTTTACATATATACAGGGTGACGAATTTCTACGGTAAAGCAATATAATGGTTATTATACAAGATACGAGAAAGAGTTCTATACGTTAATTATAGGGTGTCCTAAGCTGCTTCTTATAAAAATATTGTGACAATCACAGGCTGGTCGATAAGTCGTTGGTGATCACTACAATTGCTTTTTACGAACACCCTTATATTATTGCATTTGTGAATTTTTTATCGAACAATGATGCATGTTTGTAAGAGAAAAAAATCGAGACGCAGTAAGTGCGCTTTGGTAGCGAATTTTCATCAAATCCTTCATATTTCAATAATTTAATTTGCTATTAACCTAAGGTTTGTTGGCTAGGAAACCAACATTTTAAGTTTATTTTCGGAAAATTTTTGTACATTTTCAAACAATAAGTAATTTTGATAAAATATGGTACATTGTTTGTGCTATATAGGCTATATCGGGAAGCAGATGATGCCTGTTTGCATTAGAGAGACATGTTTGCTATTAAAAACATTTTTATGAAAAGTCACTTCTATAACGCACTAGCTGTGTCCGGACTTCCATTTTATGTTGAAGGGAACTAACTCCTTTACTTGTAAGATTCTCTATGATTTGAGAATGAGGTACTAAATATCTTGAGCTATTTTAGCGCAGATACTCCATTTATTTTGTCCACGTCATTTTTTACGAAAACTACACTAAAAACCGACTTTTAGTTTTGCAGTTGTAAAAGTGAATTTGTTCATAACACCTGCACAACTAGTGTTACCTAAAATAGTCTTTTTAAGAAACCTCAAGCATTTTCTAGTTTGTTTGCTCCAAATTTGTTTTCACTCCCGCTGTATTGGGTCAGATTTAATATTCAAAACAGCTATAAATGTTAAGTTCGCAATTCGAATTCACCAACAAAGAATACAAATTTACCCTCCTCACGCAAACGGTTGCACATATTTCAATTTAAGGGCAACTTTCTAACAGAGCTTTACACAGTAATAATGATATTCCGTTTCGTTCGTGATTATAACGCTAAGCATTTTGTTATTTTCCATTTGTATACGAGAAACGTCGACTTAGCAATCTGATCCGAGCCATTTCAGTGTTTAAATGCGAGACAACAGTTTCATAGAAAATTTTCATTTAGGAGCTGTTACCACAGAAGATCTGTTTCTAAAATATGAAGACTGCCATAGTATTTCTATAATCATTTTATGAAGAGCAGTTTCATTGGCTCCGTAGGTAGAAAATAAACTTGTTTTGCAGACGTTTTTATATTTGGTTCTCAGTGCAACCGGTGATACTCAGAAGTTATTTCTAATTATGCCGACAATAGGCATGGATACAAAATGATAATGTTTTGTATCCCTCCTACTATGTCGAAAAGCATAACTATTGGACAAATGATATTCCCTTTATTAATCTTATTTTTAAAGGGGTAGACATTGATCCAATTCAATCCATAGCAGGTGGTAGTGGAATTTTCCTTTACGTAAGAGTAAAGGATTATTTTCACGCCCGAGGAGGTACCACCCCATACATCAAGGGGCCGGTGAAGTCACAACGGACGTTTCCGGTTCTCGTGTATGAGTCGGTTTCCCTTATAAACAAAAATGATGATAGCTCCTTGTACAAAATATTCCGGAGGCAAAATACCCCTCCATTCGGATCTCCGGGAGAGGGGTGTACAGGGGGCGCCAACATCGAAATTTAACATATCCTTTTCGAATATATGTGGCCTAAATTCTAACCTGAACTCCGTCCACCATTTCCTCCAGGCTAACAGGCCCCAACTCCTCTTTCTCACCGAAACCCAAATCAGTGCCAAAACAGCCACTAATCACCTTAATTTCCCTGGGTATGAGCTCCTTACTTCCTTTAGATTGCATGGAGGCGTGTGCGCATACGTCCGTAGCAATCTACCCTGCACCAGACTCCCCAATTTAGAAGCTGGAGGAAAAGACATACTATGGATAAAACTCTCTCTCAGGGCTGCAACTAAATCCATCTGTCGCATTTACCGGTCACCTTCTGACAACAACTTTGTTCAGCTCTTTGACTACCTTTCTGAAAAAACCGACTATCTGATTTCTGAATATCCTTCCTCCGAGATCACTATTCTTGGTGACTTCAATGTCCATAATAAGGAATGGCTAGGATCTTCAAAAACCGATCCACAAGGGAGAGCAGCAGAGGCCTTTGCAATCAGCAATTCTTTAGCCAATATGGTTCAGCAACCTACTTACTTTTCTCGTATCCCAACACACAGCTCAAATCCCTTGGATCTCCTTCTTATTACAAAACCTGAGTGCTATAACATATCAGTCACCGCCCCCCTTGGTCGCTCAGACCACGGCATGGTCACTGCTTCCTGCGCAATGCAACCCGAGGTCACACAGTCATCACACCCACGTATCGTTTGGCACTACAACTCCGCCAACTGGGACGAAATGCGGGATTACTTTTCCTCATTTCCATGGGTGTCTGTCTGCTTCTCTTATCCTGACCCCTCTGATATCTCACAAAACGTCACCGAAATTATCCAAGCTGGCATGGGATTATTTATTCCACATACACAGAAAACCTCTTCAGCCACTCAAAAGCCCTGGTTCTCTAAATCCTGTGACAAGGCCAAACTTGAAAAGATCAAAGCTCACAAAACGCTTCAACACAATCCCAGTCAAGAAAATCGTCAAGCATTTAACGACGCAAGAGACCGCTATGTCCGCATTCTATCTGAGGCCAAAAACTCGTTTAATAACCACATCAAAAACAAAGTCCTCTCAAGCTCCAACGGCAGCAAACCCTTCTGGACTCTTGCTAAATCTATTGGGAATAATTTCTGCAAAAGCACGTTCCCAACTCTTGTCTCAGGGGATAAAATTGTTTCTACCGCCCTGGGTAAGGCTGAACTTTTTGCTTCGTTGTTCGCCAGCAATTCTACTCTCAACCCACCTCCAAATGTTCAACCACCAACAGTCCCCAATGTCGCACATAAAATGAGATATCATTTTCAAAACTAAAAAGGTACGAAAGATGCTATCTTCTCTTAATACCAGGAAAGCCTCTGGCCCTGACGAGATCCCAGCAATTGTTCTCAAAAATTGCGCACCAGAACTTGCTCCTGTCCTGACTCGTCTGTTTCAGACATCTTACAATAAAGGCATATTCCCTAGTAACTGGAAACTGCTCGAGTACAACCCATCCCCAAGAAAGGATCCAAGGGTTCCCTAGCAACTACAGGCCTATTTCTCTCCTTACAGTCATCTCTAAAGTGATGGAAAAGTATATAAACACCGAACTACTGAAATTTCTTAAAAAACACAGTCTAATCCACGACAGGCAGTATGGATTCCGTCAGCGCAGATCGACTGCCGACCTCCTTTCCTTTGTCACCCATTCTTGGAACAAGTGTATGGAACTACACGGTGAATCTCAGATTGTTGCTCTAGACATATCCAAAGCATTCGACCAGGTCTGGCACGCAGCGCTGCTTAATAAACTTCCGGCCTATGGCCTACCACCAAAACTTTGTACCTGGACAGCAAATTACCTCTCCAACAGGAACATTTCTGTTGTTGTGGATGGCCATTCCTCTAAACTGTATCCAATTAATGCAGGAGTTCGTCAAGGTTCAGCTTTATCCTCTACTTTGTTTTTTCTCCACATCAATGACCTCCTCTCTAGCACATCCAACCCAGTTCACAGTTACGCGGACGACAGCACCCTCCACTCAAATATACAATATTCTAAGCCTGTCTCTTTTGCCCAATTAGACGAGGATCGCAGACTCATGGAGGGTTCTGTCTCCGTGGATCTCCAAAAAATATTAGACTGGGGAAGTAGAAATCTTGTACAATTCAACCCCACCAAATTTCAGTCTTGCTTTCTTTCTCATAAGAGGTACACCTGCCCCAGACCCATCACAATGAACAACCAAGTTATTCAAAGTAATGAGTCCTTTTCTCTTGTTGGCATTTCTGTGGATCGAAATCTTAACTGGCACCAACATGTCACATCAATTGCAGAAGCGGCTGCTAAGAAATTAGGTTTCCTCTTCCGGGCTCGCAAATACTTTTCACCAGCTAATCTCTATACCTTATATACTTCACAAATAAGGCCAAACCTCGAATACTGCTCCCACATCTAGGGTGCAGCTGCCGCTTCTACACTCGCTATCCTGGACTCCATTCAAAAGAGAGCTATACGTCTCATAGGTGACCCTACCTTCACCCAAAGGCTGCCATCCCTTGCCCACCGACGTGTCGTTGGTGACCTCTCTCTCTTTTATAGATATCTGCACGGGCACTGCTCAGAGGAGCTTTCCTCCATAGTTCCCCCACCTGCTGCCCCCAACAGATCCACCAGGGGAACAGAGCGAATGCACCCTTTTACTGTCCAGGTCACCAGACATAGAACATCTTGTTATGCCCGCTCTTTTGTCCCAAGGACTTCCAAGTTGTGGAATTCTTTGCCGGCACATGTTTTTCCTTCTCCCCCGAACCTCCAAACTTTCAAGTCCAGAATTAACAAGTTGCCTCTTTCGTCCTTGTCAACACCCACGGTACTATAGTATTTAGTCTGTAAGCCCTCGTGGTGTGTTGTTAAAATTTAAAAAAAAAATTAACTTATTTAGCATATATTGATTAAACCGATCACTGAGGTTTTGGCATTGTGTCTCAGCAAGTTTAATATTTGCTTCCTTCGATTTCTAACAGGGCGTTAAAACTACCGATTCCGCCTATGTACACTGTCATATCATTATGGTTATATGAAATACAATAGGCATTTAACAAACGTTTTAAATTTTTTGGCTTTAGAAATAACCGGAAATAACCAAGCGATGATTTATGAAAGGTATGATAAGTGCCGAGAGAAATGCATTGACTACAATCACTGTTGAAAGCAAAGAAGTATTCGCGAAGCCAAAAGTAAGAGTATTTAACCACTGAACGTAATTTGGTAATTAGGGACTAAACAAAAATACCTAAAATGCGGCTACTGGGAGGGTAAGCTTACATAGTTTTTTTTTTTCATTAATTAGTACAGAAAAAAAATTCCTGGTCAATTTTATAGAGTTGTGTAATGTAAAATATTTAATTCCAAGCACTCTGTCGCCATAAAAAAAGTATTTTCTAAACCAAAACCAGAAGTAGTCAACCACTGGTCGTAATTTTGTAATCGGGAACTAAACAAAAATGCCCAAAAAGCGGCTATGGGGAGCGTCAGTTTACATAGTTTTTTGCATTAATCAGTACAGAAAAAGGTGAACAGGGATACGTGGTCAAGTTTATAGTATTTTTTTGTAAAATATTTCACTTTAAACAGTCTGTTCACTTTAAACAGTCAGGGCGCCAAATGATTGACTCGCCCGGGGCGCCTGGGTGGTTAAAGCCGGCACTGCCTATAATGTTATGTGATTACAATAAAATAAAATTTATAATGTCTACCAAGTTCAGTAAATCAATTATAGAGTAATTATTTTAAACCTAAATCCAATTTAACAAACTACTACATATAACAAAACTAATTTGAGTAAGGAAGTTATATTAACTGCTCCGCATCTAACTTCCATCCAGCAGAGTTTTTTAGTGAACCTTTTTAAAGACAAAAACACGTAACGAAGCTCATTCCGTGGATTAAGAGATTACAGTCGGGCATTCGTGATGTTGGGTTTTGTAATTAATTAGTAAGATATTGAATCTGTTCAGTTGATTTATCGCTTGGAATTAATGCGGGAGGGACACTTTATACAGCGTTCTAGCTGATGATGAACTAAAATAATGGTTCCAGCCTCGATCCACCCTCCTTTTACTAAACACTATCCATAATCAAGGACGTCCTGATTTCCTAAATGTCATTAGCTGTTGTAGGTTACTGTTTCATTGGGAAACTTACTGAGAAAACTTTGTAATAGCTTATAAACGAATTTACGTTGGGAACATTCGCTATTATTTGTGTTTTTTATTTTTTTATTTCAACAACACACCACGAGGGCTCACAGCTTAAATACTATCGTACCGTGGGTGTCGACAACGAGGAAAGAGGCAACTTGTTAATTCTGGACTGAAAGGTTTGGAGGTTCGGAGGAGAAACATGTGCCGGCAAGGAGTTCTACAACTTGGAAGTCGTCGGGACAAAAGAGCGGACATAACAAGATGTTCTATGTCTGGTGACCTGGACAGTAAAAGCGTGCATTCGCTCTGTTCCCCTGGTAGATCTGTTGGGGGCAGCAGGCGGAGGAACTATGGAAAAAAGCTCCTCTGAACAGTGCCCGTGCAGACATCTATAAAAGAGAGAGGGAGAGAGAGAGAGAGAGGTCATCAACGGCACGTCAGTGGGCAAGGGATGGCAGCCTTTGGGTAAGGTTAGGGTCACCGATGAGACGTATAGCTCGCTTCTGAATGAAGTCCAGGATAGCGAGTGCAGAAGCGGAAGCGGCACCCAAGATGTGGGATTTGTGAAGTATATAAGGTATAGAGATTAGCTGGTGAAAATATTTGCGAGCTTTCACTTTCACTTTTTCTGGTGGAGTCTGCTAAGCCACTATCATTAGGATGACCAGAACTTGTTGTAGGCTGATAATTGATCACACTGCCACTAACACTTTCAGTTTTTCTGGAGGAGTCTACTAAGTCACTATCATTAGGATGTACAATAGGCATATCATCATTTTCACTAGTAGGTACAATATATTTGTTATGGTTTGGCCTTAAATGTATGCTATTAGGGACAAGAGTGCTGTTGTTCGATTTTACAACTTTATAGGATCGTGGATTGTTAGTTTTATCTCGAATAACGGCAGGCTCCCATAGTTTTGTTCTATTATTTTGAACAACAACACTCTGACCTTTATTAAATTCTGGCTGGCATTTAACATTTTTGTCATAGTAATATTTAGTTTTGTTGCTTACATTTTTCAGTTCCTTATAAGCATCTATATAGACTATTTTAGGGACTAAGGATATTTTATTAGTACAGAGGGGTGTATTTAAGGTCCGTGGCATTAAAATCTCACTGGGAGAAAATTGTCCGGTAACTGGTGTTGTATGGTATTCTAAAAGAGCCTGATATAATTCTACTTTACTTGAAGTTTTCTTTATCAACTGTTTTGCTATTTCTACCGATTTTCTGCAAGTCCATTTGACTTGGGATATTTGGGACTTCTAAACTTAAATTTTATTTGATCCTGTTCACAGAAATGTTTGAATTGCAAACTATTAAATGGATTGTTATCAGTAATAATCGTTTTTGGAAAGCCATGAATTGAAAAAAATTTCATCAGCTCACTGATACACTCGCTTGCAGTCTTGTTTTTAACTTCACAAACTTCAATCCATTTTGATAGACAATGACAATTAGATATATCTTAGTGCCAAATTCAGCAATGTCTATTCCTATTTTTCTAAATGGTAATTTTGGTATTTTTGGTGGAATTAATGGTTCCTTAGTACAACATCGATGATGCTTTTGACAAGTGAAGCACATTTTTACATACTTTTAGATATCATTATTAATTGAGAACCAGTAAAAATATTTTCTAGCTCTGTGTTTAGACTTAACAATTCCAAAGTGTGCTTTTTAATGAATTAAACTTAGATAAATATTTTGTAATTTTTTACGTATAATACTTTTATCATTTATAAAAAGAAGGACATTATTAGTGTATAATTTATAAGTACACTTGGAGAACACCCAAATCACCACAACACATATTTCAGAGACCTTACGATCGTTTCGTTGACAAAGTCAACATCTTCAGAGGAAGAAAAATTCTAACATAAAAAACTAGATCCCGTATATTCAAGGTTACCTTAACGCGATATAAATATACGGGATCTAGTTTTTTATGTTAGAATTTTTCTTCCTCTAAAGATGTTGACTTTGTCAACGAAACGATCGTAAGGTCTCTGAAATATGTGTTGTGGTGATTTGGGTGTTCTCCAAGTGTACCTTTTAGTGCTCATCACAGGTTCCAGTTTTTACATAGTAGTGTATAATTTATCTCTGCTCTTATAGAAATGTTTAGGTATAATATTATTAGTAGTTTTGGGATTAAATTTTTGCCAATAGGTTTTTACAAACTTTACAATTAAACTTAGATCTTTATCTTGTTCAGTTTCTGATTTAATTTTTTCTAAGTCTCTTTTGGATAAATTGAGGTAATCATGCAACTCTATGGTATGGACAACCTCAGATAACTCTGGATCTTCAGACTCTTCGGATTTTATATATGCCCTCGATAGTAAGTCAAAAATATACATTTCAGATCCAGGAACATATTTAATAGTCAAGTCATATTTCATTAATTTCAGTTTAATTCTTTGAATTCGACTTGAATTTTTTAAACTATTACTATGTAGAATCGCACATTCTTAGCAGTCGCTTTTGCAATTGATGTGACATGTTGGTGCCAATTGAGATATTGATCCACAGAAATGCCAACAAGTGAAAAGGACTCATGAGATAGAAAGCAAGACTGAGATATGGTGGAGTTGAATTGTACAAGATTTCTACTTCCCCAATCTAATATTTTTTGGAGATCCACGGAGATAGAACTCTCCATGAGTCTGCGATCCTCATCTAGTTGGGCTAAAGAGACAGGCTTAGAATATTGTATATTGGAGTGGAGGGTGCTGTCGTCCGCGTAACTGTGAACTGGGTTTGATGTGCTAGAGAGGAGGTCATTGATGTGGAGAAGAAACGAATAAGGGGCTAAAGCTGAACCTTGAGGGACTCCTGCACTAACTGGATACAGTTTAGGGTAATGGCCATCCACGACAACAGAAATGCTCCGGTTGGAGAGAAAATTTGCCGTCCAGGTACAGAATTTTGGTGGTTGCCCATATACCGGAAGTTTATTGAGTTTATTAAAATATCAAAACATTTATTTAAATAATCTAATCCGGGGTCAATTTCAATTTTTATTTTTTTATATATTTATATATATATATATATATATATATATATATATATATATATATATATATATATATATATATATATATATATATATATATATATATATATATATATATATATATAATAAATAAAATAACAAATTTTGTCGATTTCTTTTTTCTTCAATATCTAAGTAGACGTTGATCTGACATGTCTAAGACTTTCACATTATCAGGACACTTTTTACAGAGTTATCTTTTTGTGCTATTCTCAACATTTTTGCATTTTTTATCGAAATATGATGCATGTTTGAAAGAAAAAAATCTGGACGCAGTAAGTGCGTTTTGGTAGCGAATTTTCGTAAAATCCATCGAATTTCAATAATTCAATTTGCTATTAACGTAAGGTTTGTTGCCTAGGAAATCAACATTTAATTTTATTTTCGGAAAATGTTTGTACATTTTCAAAGAATAAGTAATTTTGATAGAACATGGTAGATTGTTTCTACTACATGGGCTATACCGGTAATCAGATTGATGCCTACTCGTATTGTCTATTAAAAACATTTTTTTAAATCAAACACGCCTCATGTTATTGCATTTTCCATCGAAATATAATGCATGTTTGTAGGAAAAAAAATTCGGGACGCAGCAAGTGCGTTAGGGTAGCGAATTTTCATTAAATGCTTTAAATTTGATAAGTTCAGTTCGCTATTAACCTATAAGGTTGACCAAGAAACCGGTTTTTTCGGGAACACTTTAAGTTAATTTTCGGAAATTTTTGTACATTTTCAAACAAGAAAGTTATTTTGATTAAACACGGCACATTGTTTCTACTATATAGGTTATACTGGCAACCAAATTTGACATATTTGGTATTAAAAAAAAATTAAAGAAAATTCACTACCATAACGCATTTTCTGCGTCCAGACTTTTATAAAACTAGCTAAACCAAAATAAATTTTTATAATAGTATAGGCAATGTATCATAAATTTGGTCTGAATCTCGTAACAAGCCTACAATATTGAATTCGTCTGTAACTTGTAAATTCATACCCTTTTACATTTTCCATTCGTACTCTATTCCGAGTGATTTGACATGGGACGCCTAAAGTTTCGTGAGAACGTCCGATAGCACTAAATTATTCAAATGCTAAGCTCGGGCGCAGACATAAACAACGATTTGCATTCTTTTTGATTAACAGCACCATAACACGAAATCCAAATTAATCAGTACTGCTGATGGAATCGAGAACGTAATATAAAGGCAGTATTAGTTATGTAAAACGGTTCATTCTGACGAAATCGATAAGAATAACCTTTCGAATATCGAATCTACCACAACACATTTCTATACCTGCAGATTTTTTTCAGCAACAAAGCCGGCTTCATCAAAGAGTCTTCATCTTCTAATAATCGATACCTTTTGACGAAACGTTTGATAGGTCGAAAAACATTTTTAGTGCCAATGTCATTTCATCGGAGCGTAAAAAAAATTCAGGACCATATATTCCAATGGATAGCTGCCCTTATTAAAAAAAAGTCTAGACGCAGCAAGTGCGTTATGGAAGTGAATTTTCTAAAAAATGTTTTAATAGCAAATATGTCTCTTGAATGCAAACAGAAATCAATTTGGTCACCGGTATAACCTATATAGAAGAAACAATGTACCATATTTTTCCAACATAACTTGTTTGAAAATGTACAAAAATTTTTGGAAAAGAAACTTAAAATGTTTCCGAGAAAATTCGTTTCTAGCTGACGAACCTTATGTTATAAGCAAATTGCGTTATTGAATATTGAAGCATTTAATGAAAATTATCTACTAAAACGCACCTGCTGCGTCTCGATTTTTTTACAAACATGCATCATAATCATCATGAAAATGAAAAATGCAAAAATACAATAAAGAATGTTCAAAAAAACGTAGGTATCACCAACGACTTATTGGCCATCCTGTTGTTGTCAAAATAATTTTATAAGATGCAGCTCAAAACACCCTATAGGTAACGTATACAATTTTTCTCGTATCTTGCTTTACCGTAGAAATGCGTCACCCTGTATATATGTAAACATAAAGTAAACCTGGATATGGATTCTAGGGGGTCTAGTTTGCACTCATTTGAAGAAATCTTTTTAGAATTCAAAAGCCGCGGTTTGCACATTAACGAATTTTTTCTAGGAAAATTAGCTGAAAATTATAGACCGTTAAACCATAAATTTAACTAAAAGTACTTCCAAAGCATCAGAGAAAGTGTCTATTTGAAATGAATTTTCTGTAAATATTTTACTAAAATGAAGGGCAATAACGGTTGAAGCTGAAATTTAAGGGTTTGCAAAACGCTCTTTAAATAATCCATATTTTTTCCAGTTCTTTGCCTAAATGTTGCCAATTATGACGTTTTTTTAAATGCCTCTATTTTTTTTGTTTTTCAACTTACAGACCTAAATTTTGGTAAATTGTTCAAACTCTATATATAATTGAAACTGACCCTGGATATGGGTTCTAGTTCGCGCTCATTTTAAGAATGTTTTTCAAAATTCAAAAGTCGGGATCTCCTCGTTAGAGATTTTTTTTTAAGAAAGTTCACCAAAACAAGCACTTGTAAAGCAACGGAAAAAGTCTACGACTGTATTACATGTGGAACGTTTCACTAAGTTAGGGCAAGAACAAACAACCAGATATGCTAATAAAATTGAATTAGGTCTTGAAACTTTCATCTCCTCTTTGTCTAATTATTTTCTATACAAAAACTCGCTAAAAAATTCATCGGAATAATAACAAACTAACTAGAAGACGGAAAAGTGAAATGAGACTAAAAAAAATGAAAAAAAGTAAAGTCACTAACTAGGATTCGAACTCGTCATGCAGAAGTCAACTGAATTTGATTATCGGATTTACAGAGACTTAGACCAAGATCTATAAAATATAAGTTTTATAGATCTTGGACTCACACCACTGAGCTATACTCGAGATATGTCTACTAGCAGCCATATCCCGTCATACATTTGTTCAATGTTTTAAAACTTACATAAAACTATTTCGATGTACAATATATTTTTTGCTCATATTATAACGAAATCAAGGAAAATGACGGCTTAGACACATATCTAGGAGTTTGTTAGTCATTTATTGTAGTATTTTTCACTCTCATTCGTACTCAATTAATTTTGACGTTTGAACTTTCTTGAATCAGATTTAATTAATTAAAAATTAATTTACCTATAACTTTTTAGTGAATTTTCTTAGAAAAAATTCACTAATGAGGAGATCTCGACTTTTGAATTTTGTAAAAATTTTTTCAAATGAGCGCGATGTAGGACCCCTAGAACCCATATCCGGGGTCAGTTTCAATTTTTATATGTTTATATATATATATATATATATATATATATATATATATATATATATATATATATATATATATATATATATGTATCACACCGATAACTCAAAAAATAATGGGCCGATTTTGATAAAATTTTGCATGTACCTTTCTTTTGTAAATGGCTTGGATAAGTTCGTTAGTCAGGAAAATCGGACGAGGTTTTCCGGGAAAATTTTGAGTTTTCATTCGAAAAAAAATTCTTATCTCAAAAAGTAATAAGCCGATTTTAATAAAATTTGGCATGTACCTTTCTTTGTAAATGGCTTTGACAGGTTTGTTAGTCAGGAAAATCGGACGAGGTTTTCCGGGAAAATTTTGAGTTTTCATTCGAAAATAATTTTTATCTCAAAGAATAATAAGCCGATTTGATAAAATTTGCTATGTACCTTCCTTTTATAAATGACTTTGACAAGTTTGTTAATAAAAAAAATCAGACGAGGTTTTCCGGGAAATTTTTGACTTTTCGTTTGAAAAAAATTTTTATCTTAAAAAATAAAAAATCTATGATAACCAAATTTGGTAGGTAGGTTAACAATATAAAAAGTAAACTATACACCAAAATTTAGATTTCTATGTCACAAGAAAAAAAAGTTATAATAAAATATTTTGTGCCAGATCATTTCTATGAAAATTCACTACCATAACGCACTTGCTGCGTCCAGGCTTTTTTGTTTTTCAAGATAGAGATCTGAATTTTGGTATACAGGACACACTTTATGACACTTGCCCTTGCTTTGTTATTTACGGATGTATATTTTTTTCGAAAGAAAACACAAAATTATCCGGGAAAACCTAGGCCGATTCTCCTGACTAACAAACTTATCCAAGCGACTTGCCAAGGGAAGGTATGTGCCAAATTTGATCAACATCTGACCATGATTGTTTGAGTTATCGGTGTGATACATATATATATATATATATATATATATATATATATATATATATATATATATATATATATATATATATATATATATATATATATATATATATATATATATATATATATATATAAACATATATAAACATATAAAAATTGAAACTGTCCCTGGATATGGGTTCTAGGGGGCCTAGTTCGTGGCCATTTGAACAATTTTTTTCAAAATTCAAAATACCAGCTAGTCATTGATGTCTTCAGAGAAACTTAAGCTATGTATTTTCATCGTCTGCAACTTCCTAAGCCTCGGGTTTAATGGAAATCCAAGAGCATGTTAAAAGAAGAAATACAATTTTAAATAAAAGGTTTGTTTATCGACAAGCTGCTAACGTACTGTAAGAATATTGTTTGGGTTTTAACCGTTATAAGCTAAAGTGATTGTATTTACATTGTCAGCAACAATTTTCCTATCTGAAACTAGTTGTTCGTTGTTGTGTGAGCACCAGGATGCAATCTACAGAAGTCTCTTTCTCTTGAAATCGAATTTCCTGTGTGAAATTTCAAACACGTATTGCTTTTCCTCGACGACCTGGACGAGGACTGGAATTCTCAATTTTCAGATTATAACTTTACAAGCAGCTTCCGGCTAGACTTGCTGTAAATTGGCAACCCTGCGTCTCCCGATATCTGCAATCTAGTCAATATAAATCACATATAACTCGAACTAATTTGACAATGAGACACAAAGGGAATGTGGTGATGGTTCCACCATATACTAAGCTTTTCCTGCAGGGTCATGCATTTTGTGTCTTCTACAGCTGTCTTAGAGTAAAAGTTACCGAAATGTCACTTATTTTGTGTTTGATATGACAAAAGTATTGAGATTTTTTATTTATTTATAAAATTCTTACAATCTACTCTACAAGGAGTATTAAGTAAATATGTTAGACGTATGTTCTAATCGGAAAATAAAAATAAACCCAAAAGAACGAAAATAGAAATAATTAAAAATAACTAAAAAAATATATATACATATATAAATAATAAATAATGCAAAGCGTGTGAGGAGAAGCCCACCAGTGTCGCCACTCCCTCTCATACAACACTGAATTGTTAATTTAGTAGGTCTCTTGGCCAGGTTCTTCTTAAGCGTCTTTCGTAAAAAAGGTCTTCAGAGACTTGTTTTAAGAGGGAGTTCACGTAGCCAGGCAACTTTGAGTGATAATTTTGGGCGTATCTTCGAATTTTTTCATGAACGAAAGGGATTTTGAGATCTTGATGTAAGGTAAGGTTGGAAACGTACCATGGAGCATTTACTATTGAGCGAAGTATTTTGGATTGCTGTCTTTGTATATTTCGGATATTTGTTGGTTTGGCGCCTCCCCAAAACTGGATTACGTAGGTCCAGATTGGTTTTTGTAGATCAATAGCTTGTTGCTGATAGTGAGCTTTCCTAGGAGCCAGTGCATCGGACAAAACTTAAAATTAATTAGTGTTTTATTTGACTTTATATGCCTGTTTCACGTTAAACGTTGATCCAGATGTATACCAAGACATTTTAATTCAGTGTTTACAGGTATGTGGTTCTTAAATAGAGTTACTCTTGGGCAGATCGTATTTTTATTAGCAAATGTTACTTGAACTGATTTGCTCTCATTTACACTGAAACGCCATTTCTTAAACCATTTGATCTCGTCCAAGTGTTGTAAGTTTTATGAAGCTACCTTTTCGATGCGATGATAGTATTGCAATATCATCCGCAAAAGTAGCAAGTGTTGTGTTACCTGACTCTGGTATATCTGATGTGCTGATTAAGTACAGTAATGGTCCCAGCACGCTCCCTTGTGGTACGCCAGATTCTATTGGATATAGACTTGATATCGCATAATTGTATTTCACACAAAAGTAACGATCTGACAGATAGGATTTTAGTAAAAATGGTATGGCTGTGGTAGAAGATTGTTCATCTTGTATAAGAGTCCAGTGTGCCATACTTTATCAAATGCTTGAGAGGAATTTAAAAACACTGCACTACAAAATTCGTTGTTTTCAAGACTGGTTGATATTCTGTTTGCTATTAGGTGAATTTCCTGGAGTGTGAAGTGATGTTCTCTAAAGCTTAGTTGGTGTCTTGGTATTATATTATGCAGGTTAACATCTTTCCTTAGCCTCTTCAGCAATAGCCTTTCAGCTATTTTGGCTAGTATGGATAGCACTTGTAGGTCGATGCAACCTCATGTTCAGGTTTGCCTTGCTTAGCTATCATAATAATCAAGGCGTATTTCCATAAGACTGGAAAATAGGATAGGTTCGTCATACTATTGTAGATTGTGGTCAGCAAAGAAATTGCTTTTTCAGGAAGATTTTGAAGAAGTTTTTCTGTGATAAGGTCGTAAACCGGAGCTTTTTTGGCCCTTAGTTTGTTGATTTCGGCTTTTATTTCTTTCTTCGTAAATTGCTTAACTGGAAGTGACCTTTGACACGGCACGTCTATGAAGGACTGTATTTGTCTGTAACATATAGTTGGATTGTTTTCATTTAGTTTGAAAACTTCAGTCAGGTGATCTGCGAGAGCGTTCGCTTTATTCTGATTTGAGCACACCCATTCTTCGTTTGACTTTTTTATAGGAGACACTCTCACTAGATTCCTTTTGAAGTTCTTTGTAGCTTTCCATGAACATCGCTATTGTTGATATTTCGAATATATTGACTGAAATGTAAGTTTATAAGATTTTAAAGGATCTTGTGAGGTTTTCGGGCTAAACGCTTATAATATAATTTATCGGTAGGATTACGTGTCTGTTGCCATCTTCCGTTAGCTTGACGTTTTTCTGCAATCAGTTGTCGCGCTTGCAGAGGTATATGATAAGTTATTGTCTGCAACTGACGGGGTCCTTTTCCAGGCTGCTTCTTGGATCAGCTCAGTAAAGTAGTTTACAGTATAATCAAGCTCATTCGGTTGCTTTATAGCCAGATCCAAGTTTATGGTATTTTCAATATATGGTAAGATTCCCAGTTAGTTCCAGAGGTCGTTAATGTAGCATCTCGTTCCTTTTTTATCACTGTAGTGCTTAAAGTGGGTATCACTGGTGTATCATCAGACGATAAATCTGGAGGTGTTTCTACGCTTATATAACTGTTTGCAACTCCATTTCTCACAAAAAAGTCGAGTACGTCTGGTATTATGTTTGTGTTTGTTGGCCAATATGTAGGCTTGGCTGTTAATGTAGCATTTCGTTCTTTTTTATCACTGTAGTGCTTAAAGTGGGTATCACTGGTGTATGATCAGACGATAAATCTGGAGGTGTTTCTACGCTTATATAACTGTTTGCAACTCCATTTGTCACCAGAAAGTCGAGTACGTCAGGTATTATGTTTGTGTTGGTTGGCCAATATGTAGGCATGGCTGTTGATATTGAGATTATATTAAGTTTATAATATGTATCAAATTTATATGCTTTTAACTCGACTTTCTCTAAAGCTGTAAGCTTCCAATTTGGTGAGTGTTATAGGATCTATAAGGAGAACGTATGTACCAACATTCAATTAAATAAATTAGTTATTTTCAAGGATACAATTTTTTTCTGAAGAAAGTTGTAATGCTCATTACTAGATTCTTTCTAAAGCATAAAACTTGACACTTGGTACCTGATATAGTCCATAAACACAGCGTCGTACCAAATATCATTAAAATAACTTTGCTATCTTTGATACACTAAGTGGTCTGGTGTGGTGACCTTATTTTTTGACCTGTCTCGTGCCTTTGACACAGTAAATCCTTTTTTGTTGTTAAGGAGAAGATGTGGGTGTTGGGGATAAGAGGCACTTGCAACGACCTTCTACTTTCGTATCTCACCAACAGATAGTTACTTGTAAAAGCAAATAATATTAATTCCCAAAGATATTGTGTAAGTATGGGCATACCCCAGGGAAGTGTCATTGGTCCACTTTTGTTTACACTCTATGTAAACGATTTGCCGCAATTTATACAAGACGGAAAAGTCTTCATGTACGCCGATGACACTTCAATTGTTGTCTGCGGCAAGACGGTGGAGGAAACTGAATTAAAATTAAAATCAGTGGTACTATCTTTTGATGAATGGTGTTATAGAAATCGACTAATTTTAAACTATGACAAGACTTTTTCTCTTGAAATGCATAACTGCCACCGAAGAGAAAGGATGTGCGACAGTGGAAATGCGGTGCAATTCAAAAAGGTGACAAAATTTTTGGGTGTTAGAATTGACAGTAGCCTGTTATATATAGACCAGATTGATCACATGTGCAAGAAATTAAATTCCGCGTTTTATGCAATTTTGATGCTTAAAGATTCCTTAAGCTCGGAACATCTGCTGAAAGTCTATTACGCAGCTGTCTATTCACATCTGAGTTACGGTATCGTTATCTGGGGCCAATCTTCGGACTACCATAGAATATTTGTGCTATAGAAACGAATCCTGAGATTAATATACAATCTACCTTATGGGCACTCTTGTAGTGATATTTTCAAGAAAAATAACATTATGACGTTAACATCAGTTTATTTGTTCCATCTGTTAGAAGAAGATTTGTTATCAACTCGGATTTTCATGAATACAACACTCGTGAAAAAAATACTTTTCACCTGAATAAATGCCACCATTCCTTTTTAAAAGTAGCCACGTTATGCGGGTTGCTTTTTGTACAACCAGCTACCTTGTTCTCTGAAGGACACAAATTGTACAAAAAAATTTAGAAAGCAACTGAAGGTTGCTTTAATTACTCATAGTTTTTATAGTTTGAGTGAATTTTGTGTAGCTGTACTGTGAACGTATGTTTTCTGTTGTAATGTGAAGCTCGTTAGATTTTAGATTTTTGGGCACGTACCCTTGATAAGTTGTGATACGTTTTTTATCTTTTCTATCTTGTAAGTTTTTTGACTTGTCCGATTTACAATAATTGTAACTAAAGGACCAAATAAATATTATTATTATTATTATTATTATTATTATTATTATTATTATTATTATTATTATTATTATTATTATTATTATTATTATTATTATTATTATTATTATTATTATTATTATACGGAAGAAAATTGGGAGTGTATACGAAGGTGGATTGAGAAGTTGGTAGCCTGATTAGGAAGTAGAAAAGACTTTATTTTTAATACATTCGTTTTAAAGTTCTATTCTTAAATATACATTGTACAAAATTTCAAAATGCTTTATTTTTCTAGGTAAAGCTTTCCGAAATTTCTAAGTGAAGAAAACTTGCCATTACGTAGCGTCATAAAAGGAGTTTAACTCCAGAGAAAATCTATGAAGGTATAATTGATAGGCACACCTGGAGAACCCAAATCACCAAAACACATTTAATGAGACCTGACAATCGTTTCACTAACCAAGTTAGCGTCATCAGAGGATGAATAATTCTAAATATCATATATTTTCACCTCTATTTATATTCTTCTGCAGGTAGTCGGAAACTAACAATTTAGGGAGGTACAACCACACAAAAATTAACATATTTCGGTTGATGGATATACCTGAATTTTTTATCATCTACCGGATATGCTTCTGTCGCATTTATTGTAAAGTAATCTATCAGTAGACTATCCATAGGCGGCGGAGCCAAGTTCATTCTCTTTTATTTATACTTATTTAGCAATATATATATATATATATATATATATATATATATATATATACAGTGTGGAACAGCCAAATGGAATAAATTCGATAACGGATAAATGAGGGCGTGTTGGGAAAAACGCTTGGACACGTCGATTTGTATTTTTAACTGCGCATCTTTTTCAAGAAAAAAAAATTATATAGGGTGCGTCATGTGACAGTGGCCAATACCAACTTTCTTATTTTAAATACAAGCCCCTGTATATTATTAATTTTTTGGATTCTTCAGAAAATTCTAGACATAATTCATGTACAATGTTCTATACCTATCTTCAACTGTTTCGGAAATATTAAGTATTTTCAGATTTATTACAAAAATTAACATTAAAAATAGAAAATTATTTTATTTCACAAATTCGCTACATTGCATTCAATACTTATTTCCCATTCAGCTCTTGATAATGAGAAAGTAAACAAAAACCATTCCTGCGTTTCTTTTTACTGATATGAAATGAAACAAAAACAAAAACAGTTTTCTTTCTGTTCGTATAAAACTCGTAGCCTTAGCAACTTGTTGTCTGCCTGCATGACAGAAGTGATTAGTGTCAGTGCTATTGTCGTTTGAATTTCGTTAACTGTACGTAATAATATCAGAAAAATGGTTCATTTAACAGAAATGCACAAAATAACCATTCTACAAATGATTGGTTATGGAGATAACACACGGACACAGATGGAAGTGTCTCGCTTATTTCACGAAAAATTTCCAAATTTGCCGCCTGTATCCCAAGGAACAATTAGCAAAATAGAAAAGCAGTTTCGCGAGCTTGGTCATGTGAGACAGATAAAAAAAGTAGCTGCCAATGCAGTAAGTGATGATACGAAATTGGATATTACGCTTGAGTTTCAAGAAAACCCACATACTTCTGGTCGACAAGCAGCCCAACTATTCAACGTTAGCCACACAGCAATTTTTCGAACATTAAAGGAAAGTAAAATGCATCCCTATAAAATGATACCAACTCAGGAGCTCATGGAGGACGATTTCGATAGAACGTATTTTTGTGAACAAATGATGGCAATGTTAGATAACAATGTGATCCAATTAGAAGATGTTTTGTTTTCTGATGAGAGCACATTTACACTTCACGGTCATGTTAATCGTCAAAATTGCCGCTATTGGTCTAATGAGAATCCTCATTGGATGAGAGAGGAACATACGCAATATCCTGAAAAAGTTAATGTTTGGGCAGGAATTGTTGGAAATCATATCGTAGGTCCCTTTTTCATTGATGGCAACTTGAATGGGGATAAATATTTAGAACTGCTCCAAAATAATGTCGTGCCAACTTTGACAAACTTATATCCAGATCCAGCAAACCCACAAGTTCCTGCCAATAAAATATGGTTTCAGCAAGATGGAGCACCGCCCCATTACCAAATCAATGTCCGGCAGTACCTGAACCAAATTTTTCCAAATCGGTGGATAGGAAGGCGCGGATCGATAGAATGGCCAGCACGATCTCCTGATCTGTCGCTATTAGACTACTTTTTGTGGGGATATGTCAAAAGTATTGTATACAAAACTAAGCCCCTCAACTTAGATGACTTAAAAAGACGAATCACGCTTGCGATTAGATCAGTCACGCCTGAGATGTTGAGTAATGTTAGAAGACATTTCTATACCAGATTAGCATGTTGCCAAGATGTTCGTGGCGAGCATTTTGAACATTTACTACATTGACATTAATTTTTTTTTGTTTTTTTAAATTATTAAGAAATAATCAGTATTTCTTATTAGAATTTGTGAAATAAAATAATTTTCTATTTTTAATGTTAATTTTTGTAATAAATCTGAAAATACTTAATATTTCCGAAACAGTTGAAGATAGGTATAGGACATTGTACATGAATTATGTCTAGAATTTTCTGAAGAATCCAAAAAATTAATAATATACAGGGGCTTGTATTTAAAATAAGAAAGTTGGTATTGGCCACTGTCACATGACGCACCCTAAATAATTTTTTTTTCTTGAAAAAGATGCGCAGTTAAAAATACAAATCGACGTGTCCAAGCGTTTTTCCCAACACGTCCTCATTTATCCGTTATCGAATTTATTCCATTTGGCTGTTCCACACTGTATATATATATATATATATATATATATATATATATATATATATATATATATATATATATATATATATATATATATATATATATATATATATATGTTCAGAAAGATTTCCGCGGTCTTTAATGTGAGACATGCTTGGTTCTCGGATCTCAGATCTCTCTGAGGCCTAGAGTTGAACACACTGAGACCTCACAGACGATCTCCGGCGAGATTTGGGGAGTAGGCAGATTGAGGCCCCGTAATCGAGCTACAATAACCCAACCTACCTTTATCCACCGCTCTAAGGAGTAGGCAGATTGAGGCCTTAGAGTGTCCTTGCATATTTCCTTTACCTCTTGAAAGTGGCTCCAAAACAGGAGCCGAAACGTCAAATTTCCATAAATTCTGGACGCGGAGAACCAAGCATGTCTCATATATATATATATATATATATATATATATATATATATATATATATATATATATATATACATATATATATATATATACATATATATATATATATATATATATATATATATATATATATATATATATATATATATATATATATATATATATATATATATATATATATATTGCTAAATATAGTATAAATATGGTTTCAGGATGTGGCTTCTAGGGGGACTGGTTCGCGCAAATTTAAAGAAATTTGTTAAAAATTCAAGAGTCGGGATCTCCTCGTTAGTGAATTTTTTAAAGCAAGTTTACTAAAAGAAATACCCAAATCAACGGAGATTGAGTAATTTGTATAATAATTTCGTTAATTGCAACCAACTTAACAAGTACAGAAATATATTTGCCAGCCATAAAATTTCACCAGATTTTGCGTAAATGTGATACAAATAGGAATGTAGATCGAAAATATGAGAAAAACGAAACAGCTGTTACTGATGTAATAAAGTAGCACCAGAAGAGGACCATCAAAGGGGACATTTCGTTGATGTCTCTGAAAATATTCTAACACCTAGGGTAAGCCATAAATAGGAAACAGAAAAGGAAGTATTCACGCAGGTGTGAGTCTCATTTAAAACGGTAATAAAACATTCCACGAAGTTACTTCTACTTCCAAGAGACGACACGCAATTCCGTGATAGTAATTAATATGAATTAAAATTCTTCAAATATTTCTACATCCACATTTAGCATGTGATAACTCTTAATTTACGTAAATGCGAATATTCCTGACATCCAGTAACCTTCGAAATAATCTGAAACGACAAAATTCTTCATAAATTAAAGGTGAAACAGTTTTTGGCAAGAGATGTATCAGTTAAAACGCATGTATTTTACACAAATCATAAATATATGAATATCTCCCTCTCGTATTTTCGTCAATAAAACTGGTAAAATGTGTAGGTGACGTCAAACACCTGATTTTCATCGCTCCTTCGTAAACTCAATGCGAATCTGTCAAGGTGCCAAGCAGATTTGAATTATGTAAATGTGTGGAATACACGTTTGTGTGTCATAATTTATGTTTGCTGTGAAAGATATCTTAAAAAGGATGCAGGAAAATGGGGGAAAACACGCGTGAGTATTGTGAACTTCCTCCAACTTTCTAAGTCTTTTGAGGGATCGCTTTAATTTGACATCTGTAACCTTAGAGTAAAGTTGTATTGCTGTGTAAACAATATTTTGCATAATTCATCAAGTTGTAATGTCCCAGCGAGTTTTTGTATACATAGGTATAAAGCCGTCACTTCTCATTTTTATTATGGCTGGCCATGTTAGGCCGACATATTTCACCATTCGTAAAAATCGCTGTTAATCAGAAAGAAAGTTAGTTTTTTAAATAACGCTAATGTACACAACGTAGCTGCCGAATTAAATTTCTATGTTCTCTAAATGACACAGTAAAATTTTAACATAAAAAACGGATGGAAAGCTTTATTTATATCACTTATTGAATATATATATATATATATATATATATATATATATATATATATATATATATATATATATATATATTCTGTCCCAAAAGTCGTAAATCAAACGTCACACGAAAATAGGATGGCCCAAGCCCTTTCAGAAAAAACCTATATGATCTTATCAAAAGGTTTACGGTTTTCAAAATATTGATAATTTTATGAAAAAAAAAAGAATATTGTCAAATTTTAAGGTATTTAGTATATAATAAAAATGTATATCGAATATCAGCTTTCTAGGTAAAAGTCACAGTTCTCTCTGGTTTTCCATGTTTGGTTGTAGACCATAACAGAGGACGATGGCATAGTATTTGTGAAACTGAATTCTAAAATATGTGGCTAATGGAGGCTTCCGAGGTCTTTTTTTATATATTTCCACAACACACTACAAGGGATTACAACCTAAATAATATCGTACCGTGTGTGTCGACAAGGAGGAGGCAACTTACTAATTCTAGACTTGAAGGTTTGGAGCTTCGGAGGAGAAGGAAAAACATGTGCCGGCAAGGAATTCCACTTGGAAGTCCTCGGGACAAAACAGCGGGCATAACAAGATGTTATATGTCTGTTGACCTGGGCAGTAAAATGGTGCATTCGCTCTGTTCCTCTGGTAGATCTGTTGGGGCGGCAAGTGGATGAACTATGGAAGAAACCTCCTCTGGGCAGTGCCCGTGAAAATATCTATAAAAGAGAGAGAGAGAGAGAGAGAGAGGTCACCAACGGCACGTCGGTGGGCAAGTGATGCCAGCCTTTGGGAGTCCAGGATAGCAAGTGTAGAAGCGGCGCAGCAAGTATCTAAGGTATATAGATTAGCTGGTGAAAAGTATTTGCGAGCCCAGAAGAGGAAACATAATTTCTTAGCAGTCGCTTCTGCAATTGATGTGACATGTTGGTGCCAATTGATATTTCGATCCACAGAAATGCCAACAAGTAAAAAGGACTCATTACTTTGAATAACTTGGTTGTTCATTGTGATGGGTCTAGGGCTGGTGTATCTCTTATGACAAAGAAAGCAAGACTGAGATTTGGTGGGGTTGAATTGTACAAGATTTCTACTTCCCCAGTCTAATCTTTTTTGGAGATCCTCGGAGACAGAACCCTGCATGAGTCTGCGATCCTTATCTAGTTGAGCTAAAGAGACAGGCTTAGAATAATGTATATTTGAGTGGAGGGTGCTGTCGTCCGCGTAACTGTGAAGTGGGTTGGATGTGGTAGTGAGAAGGTCACTGATGTGGAGAAGAAACAAAGTAGGGGCTAAAGCTAAACCTTGAGGAACTCCTGCATTAATTGGATAGAGTTTAGAGGAATGGCCATCCACGACAACAGAAATGCTCCTGTATTAATTGGATACAGTTTAGAGGAATGGCCATCCACGACAACAGAAATGCTCCGGTTGCAGAGGAAAGTTGCTGTCCAGGTACAGAGTTTTGGTGGTAGGCCATAAGCCAAAAGTTTATCAAACAGCGCTGCGTGCCCGACCTGGTCGAATGCTTTGGATATCTCTAGAGCGACAATCTGGAATTCACCGTGTAGTTTCATAGACTTGTTCCAAGAATGGGTGACAAAGAAAAGAAGGTCGGCAGTTGATCTGCGCTGACGGAATCCATACTGCCTGTCGTGGATAAGACTGTGTTTTTCAAGAAATTTTAGTAATTCGGTGTTTATATATTTTTCCATTACTTTAGAGACGACTCAAAGGAGAGAAATAGGCCTGTAGTTGCTAGGAACCGCTTTGGGTCCTTTCTTGGGGACAGGTTGTACTCGAGAAGTTTTCCAGTTACTAGGGAATATGCCTCTATTGTAAGGTGTCTGAAACAGACGAGTCAGGGCAGGAGCAAGTTCTGGTGCGCATTTTTTGAGAACAATTGCTGGGATCTGGTCGAGGCCAGAGGCTTACCTGGTATTAAGAGAAGAGAGCATCTTTTGTAACTTTTCAGTTTTGAAAATGAGATCCGTCATTTTATGCGTGACATTGGGGACTGTTGGTGGTTGAACATTTGTAGATGGCTTGAGAGTAGAATTTCCGGCGAACAACGAGGCAAAAAGTTCAGCCTTCCCCAGGGCGGTAGAAACAATTTCATCCCCTGAGACAAGTGGTGGGAACGTGCTCTTGCAGAAATTATTCCCAATAGATTTAGCAAGAGTCCAGAAGGGTTTGCTGCCGTTAGAGCTTAAGAGGAATTTGCTTTTGATGTGGTTATTAGAGTTTTTGCCTCAGAAAAAAATCGGACATAGCGGTTTCTTGCGTCGTTAAATACTTGACGGTTTCCTTGACTTAGATTGTGTATAAGCGTTTTGTGAGCTTTGACATTTTCAAGTCTGGCCTTGTCACAGGATTAAGATAATTCATTATAAGTAACCAACGACAGTTCCGTGCAACAAGTTTAACAAGTTTCTCTTGAAATTTGTCTCAGCACAATTTAAAAACATTCCGCTGGGAACTTGTAGGTATACAACGGGAATTTTAAATTTAAGTATATTACTTATCAAGGTCGATGCAGCGAAAATCAAATAAGACAAAGCGTGATAAGGCGAAGTGTAAGTTTGTGGTTGTATGTATTTATAAATATGGACATGTGTATGCAAGTATGCCTGTGTTTGTAAAGGATGCAGATAGGGCACCGGGTAACCATTATATTGTAATATAGATAAACTAATAGTATCCTATTCTGTTTAAGTTACTTTAAAACTCACACAAAGATAGGTACATTAAGCCAATAGCTGGTAAGTAATTCCAATATTGCTAGGAATAATGATAGTTTAAGAACATACATAATTCAAAATCTAAAGCTGATATTTCCTAATGAAAATGCAAAAGAAGAGCAGGGAAATTTTAATAAATATTTATAAAGTCCTATAACAATTCACGGACGAATAAATCACCGGATGGAGAGACTGACTTTTTGAAGCGCTACCTACTTTAAACAGCATTAGACAGAACATATTAGCTTCCTCCGCTTTCCACTTTTCTCAGATTTACGCGCCTCTAACACTTTGTTGTAAAATTTTACACTCTTAATTAAAGGTAAAGTTTTGTAAGGCCTTTGATTAGGTATTAACACTAGACAAGTTTATTATGATTAAGAATTTTTGTCAATAATGTTATTCAACTTAAAAATATGAAATATAAAGATTTTAAAAAAATCATAAAAAATAAATAAACAAGTGTCTTCATAAAGGCAATCACAGTTGGGTCAACCACCTCTGGCTCTTCCTCTTCCAACTGAGTCTCTCCTTCACTTTCATTGGTAGACAATAGTCCCTTGTACCATGTCAAGTCTGACCTCTTCTGTCAGTCTTTTCAAAAATGTTGGATAGTTTGTAAAGAGCTTTTTTTTCTTTTTTCTCAGGAATGTCAGTGCCAAGTGGTATAGGCTGATCTTCTGGTTGATTCTTTTTTGTGACGCTCTCTAGTTTATTTTTGTTTACCTGAAGTCTATAAAACGGCTAGGTGGCAACTATGATAGTTTTGTTGTTCTGGCACGTTACTTTTTTTATGGAAATTCTTGAAACTACTAGTGCTATCTAACATAGAGATTAAGGAAATAAACATATAAACATTAAGGTGCAGATGAGTTTAGATATCTGTAGTCATATTTCAAGCTACTGAACATTTAAAAGGGAATATAACCGGTTTTGTACTAAAATTAAGATATAACCGATTTTGCACGCGAGATCCTCATATATATATATATATATATATATATATATATATATATATATATATATATATATATATATATCTATATATATATATATATATATATATATATATATATATATATATATATATATATATATATATATATATATATATATATATATATATATATATATATATATATATATATATATATATATATATATAGTTTCAAGATTTAAATGTCGGGATCTCCTTATTAGTGAATTTTCTCTAAGCAAATTCACTAATAATAAATTAAACTATTTTCCTCTTAGGAGGATCTAGTTAAAAAACAGGTAAGGAACCTTCAAATAATAGACTCGTTGACGAGCAAGAGAAACCACATTTTTTTTCTATAAACCTGTAAAATAGCTGCATTAAATTGTGTAACACTATTATATATATATATATATATATATATATATATATATATATATATATATATATATATATATATATATATATATATAGGGTTTCGAAATGATGGTCTATCTTACAGGTGTACATTCAGCACAAATTTTTCACTATTTTTTCATATAAACATGGGTCCGCAAATGCTTAGTTTTTTAAATACAGCGTGTTAGAATTATTTGTTTTTGTCAGTTTTTCACGAATAAGTCTGAGTCAAATTAAAATGTTGGCCTGAAAGTTGGCGGGCGGGGATTTTTGAGGGCAAAAAATTCAAATATGTTATTGTTAATAACACTGCTGGTAGAGGGCGCCCTCTGTAAGACTATGCTTGCATTCAACTGGTCATAATTTTTTGACACCCAGTAATATCGACCTACCGTATAGACACATTACAGCCCTTATCAATTGTAAGCAAAAAATGTATATTTGATCCAAATCTTTCAGACACACCATTTTCGAGATAGTTCAATGTTTGTATGTCGATGTCGCTCAAAAATTAATTTTTCTGAAGTAATTAATTGTATTGTCTGCAAATTTTATCAACAAATAAAACAACAAATGAAAAAGTTTTATAACATTTTATGATACCTGACTACAATAAATGTTTAAAATGGCCACCCTCCACTTCAATACACTTTCGTATTCTACGAAGCATACAACGTCTTACTCTGTGAAATATTTCTGGTGTATTTCTAATTTGTTCACATCCAAGTACAATTCTTTTCTGCAGATCATCAACATTTTCAACATTTGCTTGATAAAGAATACTTTTGAGATGCCCCCATAAATAAAAGTCCATGGGATTTAAATCAGGGAATCGAGCCGGCCATGGCTGAGGTCCACCGCGTCCGATCCATCTGCGTCCAAAAGTATTGCTTAGGTAATTTCTGACATTTAGGGCGAAATGGGGGGGGGGGGGCTCCGTCATGCATAAACCACAGGTTATGTCTTATGTCAAGGGGTACATTTTCTAATAACCCATTTATTTGGTTTTGCAGGAATGCAAGATAAGTTGCAGCATTTAGTCTGTGAGGTAAAAAAAATTGGTCCTATTAAATTACACCCTAGAATTCCAGCCCATACATTTAAGGAATATTTCTGTTTCAAAAACTGCGTGGGGATTTTCGTCAGCCCAAATATGGCTGTTACGAAAATTGACGATCCCGTCGCGCCTAAATCCAGACTCGTCAGTGAACAATACACAATTAAACAAGTTCTCTACATTATTATGTTAAAGAAACCATTGGCAAAATTGTAGGCGAGGCATAAAATCTCTTTCGGGAGATAGTGCCTGCACACGTTGGATGTGATATGGACGCAATTGTTGCTCGTGAAGAACTCGCCATATCATTGCATTGGATGCTCCCAGAAAACTGACCATTTCCCTAGTACTTATTTTTGGATTTTGTTCCATTTCATCCAGAACAGCCTCTTTAAAATCAGGATTTCGTGCACTTCGTGGTCTGCTTCGATCAGCAGTAACTTTATTAGGGATACCTGGTAAAAAATATATATTCGAAAGAGATAGATCGATGTATTAGATAATGTAAGTATGTACCTTTTTCTCGCAGAGAGGTGAATCCGTTGAAACATCCTTCTGTCTGGAATTCTCCGATTTGGGAAGGCTTCTTCATACAGTCGTTTCGCCTCATAACAGTTACCAAAAGCCCGTGAATACATAACATGCATGTCTGTTAGTTCATTGTTGGTGGAGAATTCCATATTTAATTAGAAAAATTACGGACAATACAATTAATTACTTAAAAATAGTGAGTAGTCTCAAACGTAAAAGTCAAATGTAGTATATTTCACGACGAAAACGCAAAAGTCAAGTCCCGTAACGATAGAAACCACTTTGTTCAATGGTTTGTTCAAAGTTTGTTATCATGGCTTTTTATTTTACCTTCGTGATTGTGTCTTGTCAGTTTTTTTTTCTGGTAAGATTTTAATTTTTAACTAGCGAATAAAAAAATTAAGCTTATACATACTGATAGCAATTAAAAGGTAAAAAATGTATTCCTATGATTTGTCGCAGAATTAATTTTTGAGTGATATCGACTAACAAAAATTGAAATATATCGAAAATCATGTGTCTGAAAGATTTAAATTAAGTATACATTTTTTGCTTACAATTGATAGGGGCTGCAACGGTGGGTCGATATTACTGGGCGTCAAAAAATTATATCCAATTGAATGCAAGCCATGTCTTACAGGATGCGCCTTCTGCCAGCAGTGTTATTAACAATAACATATTTAATTTTCTTGCCCTCGAAACCTACCAAATGCCAATTTTTACGTCAAATTTTTAATTTGACTCGGACTTATTCGTAAAAAACTGACAAAAACAAATAACTTTAACACGCTGTATTTAAAAAAATAAGCATTTGCGGACCCATGTTTATACGAAAAAATAGTCTTATTTTTTGTGCTGAATGTGCACCTGTAACATAGACCATCATTTTTGAATCACCCCTGTATATATATATATATATATATATATATATATATATATATATATATATATATATATATATATATATATATATATATATATATATATATATGTGTGTGTGTGTGTGTGTATCTGTTGGGCCACTAAAAAACGAAACCACGCAATGTTGTAAACTTTGTTAATAAGAGTACGTCAATGTAGTATAGAAAGACCCAATAACAAAGATTTTCTATATTTTTCTATGTCTTATTTAGGACTCCATTCAATTTTTTATTATTCTTTCACATTTATAAGATTTTAGTGAAAGTCATATGCAATATATCCGGTAGCTATTTGAAAATAGCTTCTATATATGTAAATTGAAGGATCAGACTTGGTAGGACAGAATAAGTTTGTAAAGTATCCAGAACAAATCAATCGAGTTCGAGAAGCAGAGAATGGAAGTATTTCTGCCGATAGGGATTCGATTGCATCTAGAAGATTAAGCTCAGATTTCTGGCTCATTTTTCACGACATTTTTAGGGGAATTTATTGCTATAAGTTGAAGCTTCCAGGCTCAAGATATTTTAGGCAACACTCTGATAAGCGGATTTGATTAATTACAGACAGAAACAATGTTGCGGCGTTAAAGGTGATTTTTCAAAATTCGTGAGGTGGTATTATGTTATTCGTTTAATATAAATATTAGGCCATTTCTGGTTCTAGTTCCCTTTATCTCCATACATGGTAAAAACAATTGAGGACGCAGCAAGTGCGTTACAGTAGTAAATTTTCATAATAATTGTACACTATTATCAAATACTATATAATGACAATACGGGACACTCCTATGTTTTAGCATTGGTGATATTTGTTATAAGTACATTAGCGCCACCTCGCGTAGTACTGAAAATATTACACAATAAATTATCTTCTGCGAACTGTAATTATTGGCATAAAAGTGATTCTGAATTTGTCTTCTGCTTCAAATCATATTCACGTTTCGCCATCCTTTGGCAACCTATGAAATGTCTGATAGATTTAGCACGTTATAATTCGAACAATTATAGATTGCACACACCCAACCACTAACATTCATAGTAAAAAACACAGCTCAAACTAAATTATACACAGTTAAACACCAGCAATTGCCAGTGTTACACGTTCTCGAACGACATAACATCAGTACTATCCGCTAGTGGCGCTGATATTCTTGAAACAGGAAATCAGCCGGAGTGTCCTGTATTGTGATTATATAGTATTTGCTATTATTATACGGCATCTTACTAAAATTAAAACTTTAAACTTACATAGACCTTAAATATTGATTTTGGATGTGTGTGTGTTCTGTTTCTTTAATGTCGGCCTATTTCCGCGACTATGGCCAATCACCGACACCAGGGAGCAGTTTCACCACACTATCCTGAACATTTTGCTCCTGCATTTGTGTAAGGAGGGTGGGGATATTTAACGTGCCTAACATCGCATTGACATGGGACCTACAGCCTTACGCTACCTCCGAAGGGCGGAAGATGCAAACATTCAACGTGCTCATATACAATGCCACAACCTCTGTTGACTTTAATTGTACAGTATGTTCTGAAAAATGAAAGGAGAACCCTAGGGTCGAACCCAGTACCCTTGGGTTCAGAGGCACACGTTTTTACCACTGAACCACCGAGGCTCTGATTTTAGAGGTCCTCGTACGCGCACATTTTAAGAATTATTTCTAAAGTTCGATATGGCCTGAAATTACCTCTAAATGGATGGCTATAATGCTTCGATTGAGTTGAGTAAAATGGATCATCCAAGATATTAATAAGGAAAAGTAACTGCCACGTTTATAATTCGGCAGGTACATTTCTTTTGGAAATAAAATTTAAAGTTTCGGTAAATTTGTAGTTTAGCACACGGTCGACTTTTAGAAAAAAAAGGTGAAACCTGTTTACAACCGTTTTTGGATGCACATACCGCAAGAAAAGTTTCTTGCAAACGGCCCCTAAAAAAGTTACAGGACCAGGAGTGAATAGGAGTACTGAGCGGGGAAGAAGATACAAAGGAAAGGTGAGCGGAAAAATCGAAAAAATATAGCTTAGTTGGACCTCCATAAGCTACCTTTTACCTATTTTGCAGCGATACTTAACTAAAATCCTGTTTACTTCGCCCAGAACCCTTATTCACCGCAGGTCCCGCAACTTTCTTAGGGGTTGTTCCGAATAAATTTTTCTTGTTTATATTGTTCTTGTTTATGTATTGAGAGTGGTTGTACGCATGTAGAAGGGGGAGGAAAACCCCCGTGACGAAGCTGCGCAGCAAGATTTTTAATTTATGTTTAAATTGTTACCTCATTTCATTTGTTTAAAATATTTTTCCAAAAATGAATTTGCGGTTGCTTTGTTTGTCAGTCTCATATAGAGAGCTACAAGATTTATCATGTAAAAAAGTATGGATACAGCAACAGTAAATAAGCGAAGAAGAGGGTCTGGTTGCAGAAAATACGTTGTGGTAGAGAATTTTCGTAAAAAGATTTCAAATCCGATTTCCCATTAGGCTATAATCTTCAATCTTGGGCCATAGTAAAACCTATGTAAAATACCTTTTTGGTTGTTTTGTTTGCAAAAACTAGTTCGATTGGGTCGACTAAAACAAAACCAGCCAAACAACTAATGTGGAAAATTACCTGCCATATTGATAATTTGGCAGGTACATTCCGTATGTAAATAATTAATTTTTTTCTGGAATACGTTTGTCACTTTAATCAATTTGTAACAACATTTTTTTAAGCGACCTGCAGTATTTACGTATATGTACCAATTTTTAATTTTCTAGCTCCATAGAAAATATAAATTTCTTCCAGTAATCGCTTACTGGGACCTCTAAAACCAATCTCCAAGATCCATTTAAATTTAAAGAATTAGTTTTAATAATACACCTTACAAATAGTGTACGATTCTTATGAAAATTCGCTACTATAATGCACTTGCTGTGTCCCGAACTTTTTCTTATCGTTTGATACTAAATCTTCAAAACATATGCTACTTATTTATAATCTCTTAAGTTAATCGTCTTGCATTTAGACCATGGATAAATGACAAAAGGATTGCGTTATTGTCATCCAATCAAAGCCGTCTGTTAAAGAGGACGTGTTTATACAGGCTCCAAGTAAACAATATGTTGGATATTATGAAATATGTTTCAATGTGGGTGAATTTTGTTTACAGTACCGGCAGGAACTAACAGGCAAAAATATAAAAGTGAAAAATATAGCACAGGTTAAAACAGACATATTTTATGGCATGACATTTCGTTTCGCAGGAAATAGAGGTAATAAAGCGTGAAAATTGATATTTAGATTATTTTGAACCCAATATTTATAGTTTGTTGTGTATGTAATGATTTTGGCCACACTTAATATTACCAATAAAATTTTAATTGAATGTCAACGTTTGTTTTTATGACGTTTTAAAGCTGGCAATAAATCATTTTAAATGATATTCAAAATGATTTATTTTTTGCTGACTTAGAGCGTATTTGAAGTACAATATCTGTAAATAAGAACATTAGGAAGGAAGAAAATATTTACTTTATGTTTATTCCTTGTACCCTTGGTACATTTTTACATTCTGTCTAACGGGTTTCGCAACTTTGAATGAACTATTTCAAAAAGCATCCTTTTGTTGCAACTGGTTTGCGTTTAAGAGAGATATGAATGATTACTTGCGGGTTTCGAATAACGCTATTTTAGAGAGACATAATATAGAGGGCACATGTGTGCTAATTAAAACTACATCAAAATATCTTTATAATTTTCGGAGGCCAAACTTTTTTTTTAAAAGAAAACCCAAAATTTCCCGGAATATCTTGTCCGTGTGTGTATGTATAAATTGAAACTGACCCAGGGTAGTGGTTCTGTCTAGGTCATAGAGGGTTAAGGACAAGATAAGTATAATAAAGTATAATAAAATAAAATACTAATTAAAAAAATTAGTAAAATACATTTATAAAATGTAATGAAAAACAACAGTTTTACGAATATTATTTTAAATCAACCAATAGGAATACGTTTCGCGGCTATTTAGCAATTCGTGAGTGTATGAATCTAGTTTTTATCCAAGATTAAACTGAATCCGGTCGAAGCTGAAAGCAACCACTTTGTAAATTAAGCTGGATAGGCTTGGACGGTTAACGAACGTAGGTATTTACACTTTTCAGCGCGAGACTGTACCTGTTTGAAACGTACAATATGACAAATACAGAAAAACGCTTAAAAGTGCTATTTACTAAAAAAAATATTGACCAACTAAATCACGAAATCATCGATATTAAAAATCATGGATCTGGTAAGTTATTTATCAGTATCGTTTTAATTTTGAGAGCAGGTTTTGAGACTTTCAAAGAACATTGTCGCATGCTAAAATGTAGCGCTTTTGAAAGCAAACCTACTTACTTTCCTCGTATTCCAACACACAGCTCAAATCCCCTGGATCTCCTTCTTACTACAAAACCTGTGATGCTATAACATATCAGTCACCGCCGCCCTTGGTCGCTCAGACCACGGCATGGTCACTGCTTCCTGCGCAATGCAACCCGAGGTCACACAGTCATCACACCCACGTATCGTTTGGCACTACAACTCCGCAAACTGGGACGAAATGCGGGATTACTTTTCCTCATTTCCATGGGCGTCTGTCTGCTTCTCTCATCCTGACCCCTCTGATATCTCACAAAACGTCACCAAAATTATCCAACTCGGCATGGAATTATTTATTCCACGTACACAGAAAACCTCTTCAGCCACTCAAAAACCCTGGTTCTCTAAATCCTGTGAGAAGGCCAGGCTTGAAAAGATCAAAGCACACAAAACGCTTCACACAATCCCAGTCACGAAAATCGTGAAGCATTTAACGACGCAAGAAACCGCTAAGTCCGCATTCTTTCTGAAGCAAAAAACTCGTTTAATAACCACATCAAAAACAAAGTGCTCTCAAGCTCCAACGGCAGCAAACCCTTCTGGACTCTTGCTAAATCTATTGGGAATAAAAGCACGTTCCCACCTATTGTCTCAGAGGATGAAATTGTTTCTACCGCCCTGGGCAAGGCTGAACTTTTTGCTTCGTTGTTCGCTGGCAATTCTACTCTCAACCCACCTCCAAATGTTCAACCGCCAACAGTCCCCAATGTCGCGCATAAAATGACGGATATCATTTTCAAAACCAAAAAGGTACGAAAGATGCTCTCTTCTCTTAATACCAGGAAAGCCTCTGGCCTTGACGAGATCCCAGCAATTGTTCTCAAAAATTGCGCACCAGAACTTGCTCCTGTCCTGACTCGTCTGTTTTAGATATCTTGCAATAAAGGCATATTCCCTAGTAACTGAGAAAGCTGCTCGAGTACAACCCGTCCCCAAGAAATGATCCAAAGCGCTTCCTAGCAACTATTCAGCGAATGTTAAAGCATTATAAATTTAACCCGTATAAAATTCATCTTGTACAACAACTGAATGAAGATGATTTTGATCGGCGGCTGGAGTTTTGTGAAGTTATGACTGCACGAATAGCTGATAACGGGAACTTCTGTTCAATATCTGTTTTTCAGACGAGTGTACGCTTTTATTAAACTCTACAGTCAATCGTCGTAATTGTCGTTATTGGGCAGATAATAGTCCAAGAAATTTTCACGAAGTCCACACTCAAACTCCACAGAAATTGAATACCTGGACTGGCATTTTTGGACACCATTTAATCGGACAAATTTTTTTTATGGCAATTTGAGTGCCGAAACGTATTTGGAGTTACTAGAAGATATCGTTTACCTTATACTAATTGACATTGTTGAAAATGATGATCGCTATCAAGAAAATCAATTAGTGTTTCAACAAAATGGAGCTCCTCCGCATTTTTCACAACGCGTTAGGGAGTTTTTGAACAGAGAGTTTCCAGAGCAATGGATTGGACGTAGAGGTGCTATTGAGTGGCCCCCTAGATCACCAGATTTAACTTCTTTCTATGGGGCCATTTAAAGAGTATAATTTTCGCAACAGAACCGGAGTCTCTGGAAGAATTACGACGACGCATTTTTGATGAATTTCGTCTAATAACTCCACAAATACTCCAGAATGTCAGAGCTCGTTTTGAACAAAATTTGTACTTTTGCATGGAAGCTGGTAGTCAACAATTTGAACACTTACTTAACTGAATAAACATTTTTGAACGTTTGGTTTTGTTTTTTAGTTTTTTTAGCGAACAATTGACTATATAGTTATTATCACAATTAATGAAATACGTTCTTGCAACTCCAACTGTGAATAATTTTTAAACGACTTGATAAAACTTCCAAAAAAATTTGTGTGCTGAATTCAGAAAACAAAGAGCTTTCAAATAGTGTAACACTCGACCCATGTTCCCTATTTAAAATATAAGGGTTGTGATCACCACCCTTAAGGGATTGATGTGACAAAGTTGAGTTTTATGTCAAAACATGCCCCCCTCAATATTAAAATTGACGTGTTTCAGAGTTTCTTAAAAAAATATATATTTGCACGCAAATCGGTTTGTTTCGTTTTTAATGCGCCACCCTATATATATATATATATATATATATATATATATATATATATATATATATATATATATATATATATATATATATATATATAGGGTGGCGCATTAAAAACGAAACAAACCGATTTGCGTATATATATATATATATATATATATATATATATATATATATATATATAATTTATTGGTATTACTATTATATGTGTATTGGGTTTTTTTTTACAGTATATGATTCAGGGTTAGAACACTAGGTACTAAGTTTTTTTTGTGACCTGAATTGTTTCCGCAAATGTATAACAGTTTGAAATAAGACTGTGGGCATTTAGTTTAAGCCGCAGACCAGTTCTTAATCTTTAGTACCTATTCCGTCTTCCTTAATTAAACTTTCCTAATTTATGCTGTAAATTGTTCTATTTTATTTATATGGTAATCAAGCCATTAAGTACTCCACTTTCTTATTTATATCTTAAGGTTATTTTCTTGTATATACACCAAATTACTTCATAGACTTAAGCACCCAGAATTCTAATTTGCTTATAATACCGTGACCCAATGTGAAACAGCGTATGTCACTTTAATCCCTCCTCCAAACATTTAAATAATCTTATCTCTCTTGCTCCTGTCTCCTCTCTTCATTATATGGCTGGTATTGTCTCTCATGCCGTATGCTAGGCCATGGCTTACTGGAATTACCACGGTATCATTTCAGCTATTTCCTGTGCTATCTAATTATCGCCTGGCGTATCCGAGTATGCGACACGCCTAGGTTACAATGTCTTGCAGGGAATTCCTTGGATTAAATTGCTTTATGTTGATCTTGATGACAAATGTCGATTAACGCCCCAGCTAAATCCGACGCATGATAATTAGGAGAGATGTCCAGAGGCGCGATATATTGAATGTGAAGCTTATTGTATACATGTTGTTTGTAATATTAAGGATTTGTAATATTAAGAACGTTACTTTTAGCGAATTTTCATTGAGAAAAATTCGCTAATAGAGAGGTCACGATGAAAAGCTTTTGAAGAAAATTTCTTCAGATGAGCTCGAATTTGGGTCCCTAGAACCCAATACCAAGGTCCATTAAAATTTATATGTGCTTATATATATATATATATATATATATATATATATATATATATATATATATATATATATATATAGACATAGACACATAGACACATTTATTTGACCACTTTTTACACTTAAAAATTCAATAATTGTGGCAAGTCGAAGTACACTAGCAAAAAATCCAAGTTTTGAAAGTACAAAGCAAAATACACAGACATATAAATTAGTTAAAATTAACTATACAATAAGTGAACCTTGTAAAATACAAATTACTACATGTTCGAGATACAAAGACTATAGCACTATGGAGGCATCCATGTATTCAGGGACTGAATAATAAGCGTTTTGCTTAAAGTAATGCTTTATAGCATTTTTAAATTTCCCATAATCTAAGCACTTTATCTAAACTGGTAGCTTATTATATAAGGCGATATGCAAAGAATTATTTACAGATTTTTGTAGTCTAAATTTCTGCGGCCGTATTAAACTACCCGATCTTATACTATAGTTATGGTATGCAGAATTTAGCTGATAATCAAATTTATCCCTGTGTATATTTAATAACTGACTAAATATGTATATCGTGGGAAGAGTCATGATTCCCAGACTAATAAAGTACGGCTTACAGTGTTCACGGCAGGCAACTCCAGCAATCAACCTAACCACCTTTTTTTGTAGCCTGAAGATTTCTATAGAATTTGATGAATTTCCCCACAAATGTGTGCCATACGATAGGTGGCCGTGAAACAGGGAGAAATAGGCTGACAGAAGTGAACTTCTGTCAACCGAACACCTCAAGCTCCTGGTCACAAACATTGGGACTGACAACTTACTCTTCAACAGAGAAATATGAGCATCCCACTTAAGGGCTCCATCTATAGTAATGTCAAGAAGATTGGCATTATTTTTCGCCGATACCCCCGGAGTTGTGGAAAATATTACCGTAACAGTTTTTTCTGTGTTTAATTTTAAGTTGTTCTGTGTAAACCACAGTTCTGCCAACTTCCCGGTAGAGATCATTTCAACGTTCAGCTCTTCTGGGTCGCGGCTTTGGCAAATAAGCGACGTGTCATCAGCGTAACAGTCGCAGCGACTCCGTGACATAAAACCGAATAAATCGTTTATGTAGACTATGAAAAGTAGCGGCCCCAAGACAGAACCCTGCGGCACCCCACTTCCCACAGCCTCAAGATTCGATATTTCCTCGTTAAAAAACACGCGCTGCTTTCTCATATATATATATATATATATATATATATATATATATATATATATATATATATATATATATATATATATATATATATATATATATATATATATATATATATATATATATATATATATATATATATATATATATATATATATATATATATATATTATATTACTGTCAAAGTCATGTCATTCGGCCTAGAATAGTTTATTATTTTTGAAAAAAATATGGGCAATTAAGGTTGACTCGTGGTTGAAAAATAAGTATAAATATGTCAAGATCTCTGGCAAATGGAGGTAACAATAGAGCAATTGAGAGGAGGAAGTTAAAGTAAGAAATATTTTCCATTTAGAATGTCAAAATTTGAAGTATAGTAAATTTGGTCCACAATTGCCAATCATTTTTTGGATGAACCCGTTAAATTTTGTAAAAACACAGCACAAGTCATAGACTTATTGTGTATTGCATATTGTATAATTTAATTGAATAAACATAATAATAATAATAATATATATATATATATATATATATATATATATATATATATATATATATATATATATATATATATATCTTTAGGAATATTGCACTACACCGTAATCACTTTTAAATATACACTTTATTTGTTTGCTGTACGTTTGTGATTTCTTATTGTTTTGCGTGGACTGCAGTTTCGAACCGTCCCGGTTCATCATCAGCACGCTACTGACTGCTATCGCTCCTGTCTGGTCTACGTCGGAGATTGTAGTTGGCGCATGCGCCGTGAGCTTCTATTGGTCGGTTTCCTGTTGTCTGATTGGTTGTGCCTTCGCACTGTGTCGTGTGTATCGGTCTCCTGTTTTGATCACTGTGGTTTAATAATTTGTCTATTTGTATGGCCTTTATTAAGTTTTGTTTAAATGTTTGTACTTGGATTTGTTCTGGCATTAATTGTTTCTTATTGTTTGTTTGTTGAATGTAGTATTGCTCCCAGATTTCCACTTTTTGTGGTCTTTGATATGTTTCGTTAGTTGTAATTGGTTGTTATCTAGTTTTTGGTGTCTGTTGTGAATGTGTGTAGCCACGTTTGATTTGTAGCTAGGTATGTGGATTTTATCCAGTGCTGTTATATGTTCCTTGAATCTTGTTTCTATTGATTTCTCTGTCATTCCTATGTATTTTTTATTGCATATGTTACATTCTATTTGATATAATACATTTACTTCATGTGGGTTGTGTTCTTGTTTTTTATTTATTTTGTTTATTTTTTTTAACTACCACATCAAAAAAATAACACAAACACTCAAACAATATGACTTAAAAATGAGCTACAAAACCAATTACAAAATAATAAACAAAATAAATAAAAAACAAGAACACAACCCACATGAATTAAACGGAATATATCAAATAGAATGTAACACATGCAATAAAAAATATATAGGAATGACAAAAAAATCAATAGAAACAAGATTCAAGGAACATATAACAGCACTGGATAAAATCCACATACCTAGCTACAAATCAAACGTAGCTACACACATTCACGACACAAAACACCAAAAACCAGACATCGGGGAAAACTTTTAGAAAACGCCATATTTTTGTAAGTATCAGGGTAACTGGAATGATACTTTACTTTTGACTAGAAATAGTGCAAATAAACCTATGTTGTGAATTCTAAGTAATTTGGTACAGAATATTTAGAGTTTTTTCCAAATTAAAAATAAAATCCTAAAGACATGCGTTGAAACGACTTAGTGGTTAAAGCCCAATACCTGATAGACAGAGCAGTGAACTGCCACGCGTAGATTAATTCATACAACAGGTATAAACCATACATTAACAGTAACCAAACTAAATATATACCAGGCATAAAACATACTACCCGACCAACAATCGTGAAATCTCGACCGCAATTATGGAAAATGACAGACGACATGAAATTAAAAATTTGCCAATTGATTGTTATTTAACCTGGGGATTCAATCAATTATTAAAATGCACCATATTTGTAGCTTTATTAACGGCCCAAACACAGTTTTAGCGCAGCATAGATATAATATTTTGTTGCATAATATAGCAGAAATTTAAACAAACTCAAGCCAAGTATCTATAAAAATGATTCTAAAATAGTTTATTTTATCTTTAAACTTAAACATAAGACGTCATATAGGACCGAAAAAGTCGTGGGATGTGTTTCAATGATAATTCTACTAATTTTCTGTGCTTAACTAATTCTGTATACTTTGAATATAATATCCGGGGCATAAATCACCCAACAGATCTACCAGGGCAACAGAGCGAATGCACCATTTTACTGTCCAGGTCACCAGACATAGAACGTCTTGTTATGCCCGCTCTTTTGTCCCGAGGACTTCCAAGTTGTTAAATTCCATGCCGGAACATGGTTTTCCTTCTCCTCCGAAGGTCAAAACCTTCAAGTCCAGAATTAACAAGTTGCCTCTTTCCTCATTGTCGACACCCACGGTATGATAGTATTTAGGCTGTGAGCCTCGTGGTGTGTTGTTGAAAAAAAAAGAAAGACATTTTCAAGAAATGAGTTTAGGATCCATGACTTCACCACAAAGAAAATATTCGTATTCCTGTACCCATAAGCTTCCAGATCGTTATATTACTCGAGTTTTAATGAAAAAATGTGAATTTTTACCAAAACACCCCTCAACTATCATCCTCTCTATGAAACGATTATACCCGAAAACAACTCGAAGCGTTCCCTTTCAGGATGCTAATTGGATACCAATTTTGAAATTGATCTCAATTCGTTCAAAAGTTATTGCGCCTGCTAACAGACAGACCTATAGGCCGACAGAAGGACCGACCGATTGAAAAAAAAATCGTTCCAAAATCAAGTGTGCGTCAGACCGATAACTCAAACATAATGGGCTGATTTTGGTCAAATTTAGAGAGTACGGTCGCCTGGCAAGTGACTTGGATAAGTTCATTAGCCAGAAAAATTGCACCAGTTTTTCCTGGAAAACTTTCAGTTTTCTCTCAGAAAAAAATTTTATATCTGGAAATATAAAAGCTATGGCAACCAAATTTGGTTCGCAGGTTTATGTTATAAAAAGTACTAAATGTAGATTGGAACCTGACCAGCGCTGATACACTTGGAGAACCCAAATCATCATGACACATCTTTTAAATACCTGATGAAAAATTCTTTTTTTTCGTCCTCTGTTGACGCTAACCTTGTTAGTGAAACGATAGTCAGGTCTTTAAAAAGATATATTGTGGTGATTTGGGTTCTTCAAGTGTACTCATAAAAAGTTCGGGACGCAGCAGGTGCGTTATGGTAGTGAATTTTCATTAAATGCTTTAAATTTGAATGACTCAATTTTTTATAAATATTGAAAGCTGAATTTTGGTATGTAGTAAGGTCTTTCCCAAGGCAGCCCATCCAACAAACTTCCTTAAAATTGTTTTGTCATTTTTGTAGAGAAAAAAAAAGGACACTTTGCCGGAAAACCTTGGCAAATTTTCCTGGCTAACGAATTCTTCCAAGCCATTAATAAAAGAAAGATACTTGCCAAGTTTCATCCAAGTCGGTTAATTATTTGCTGAGTTATCGCTTGGATACCTACATACATACATTTATATATATATATATATATATATATATATATATATATATATATATATATATATATATATATATATATATATATATATATATATTAACATATAACAATTAAAACTAACGCCGGACCCAGTATATGGGTTCTAGGGATCCTAGTTCGCGATCATTTGAAAAAATTTGTGAAAAGTCTCACCATCAATACCTCCCTAGTAGTGATTTTTTTAAATAAAAATTCACTAAAAGTATACTATATATCCTAAGTTAAAAGAGCACAAAGTTATAGTCATATAAAAAAACATTTGGGTGCCATTCATGACAAGAGAAACGCATTAAACCAAAATATATGTGGATAATAAAAGCTATTGTATATTACAGACCGAGATTAAGTTTTTTGGGGCAAAAAGGCCAAGAAATAGCAGAACAATTACTTTGAAAAATTTATAATTTATCTTCTCAATACGTCAAAATCGCGATTTAAAACGTCTAGATTGGTAAGATTTAGGAAAAAAACCTGAAAAAAATACGGGTTAATTAGAGAAAATGTCGCAAGAAACGTGTTTTCCAAACCTTACGTTTCAGCCTCAACCGTCAGTGTCCTTGATTTTACCAGAATATTTGCAGAAACAATATTTCCAAGAATGTCTATTTGATACTTTAAACAGTAGTTTTTGTTATAGAGTGTATGGTTAAAAGTCTGAAAATTTTAGCGAATTTTCGTAGAAAAAATTAGATGTTGGGGGTCAGCGACTTTTGAATTGTAAGAAGATTTCTTTAAATTAGCGCGATCTTTGCCCCCTAGAACCCACATACACAGCATGACGCATTTCTACGGTAAAGCTCAATATATCCATTATTATACAAAATACGAGAAAAAAATTTATAAGTTAATTGATTGACAGCAACCTCTATAATCGGACTAGGAGGACAAGGGTTCGAGTCCCGTGTTCAGACAGTCGGTATTTTTCACTCGAGTGTGGAAAGGCCGGCTTTTGACGAGTTATGGCTGGCGTCCTTTGTCTATATGTGTATGTAAGCTCCACCCGCACAAGTCAAATACTTCTGGGTGCGGAGTTTGTCTACTGTGGTGTTATTATTATTATTATAAAATTATAAGGTGTCTTGAGCTGCATCTTATAAAATAATTTTGATAGGGCCATAAGTCGCTGGTTGATACACATTATCTTTTATTTATAGAGCTCCATTTATTTTATTATATTTCTGCATTTTTCATCGAATTATAATGCACGTTAGTAAGGAAAAAAATTATAGTGTACATTGTTTTGAGTTATTTCAATTGTTTTGCAATTTTTCACATTTTTGAGGCATATCAAAAATCATGATACGATCTTTTTACCAATAGATAACGGATCCCATGAAAATGACGCCTTTAGATATGCTTTTGTTTATATTGCTTTAAAATGTGTGTACCTTTTCAAATAAAAAAGTAATTCTGATGAAATATAGTACATTATTTCTACTATATAGGTAACCAAACTTAATGCCAGCTTTTATGAAAAAAATACATATTATGTAGTTATTAAAATATTTTAATGAAAAATCACTACCATAATGGACTAGCTGCGTCCGGACTTCTTTTCTGCTAATCTCAACATCTTCATTATTAATAGATTAAATATATCGTTGTATATTTTTGCATTTAACATAAGAATTCGTTCTTAGGCAACGCATTATGTTATTGGATATTTTAGTGACCTTGCAATGTTTCATTTTCTTGTGGTGACAAACATTTATTTTTATTTTCTGCAATTCGCCATTTTTGTGGTATTACTATTTGCTTACATTCACCTACTATTATGACGCATGCAGGCAAGAAATTGCATACATAAACTTTTATTCATAGAAGAAAGCGGTGGGTTTGAATAGGTCACTTTATTGCTTCAGTTGTTATTTAACAAAAGTTTTTAGGATAGCTATACATTTATAGTTGTGGTGGCACGATACGTAATGATTATAAATAATTGGAAAAATTATAACACATAAGCATGCATATTCAATAAAATTCGTTTGAATCGCCCCATTGAAAAAAGCCTGGATCCAGCAAGTGCCTTATGGTAGTGAATTTTCATAGAAATGACACAAACTATTTTATTATAACTTTTTTTCTTGTAACATAGAAATCTAAATTTTGGTGTATAGTTTACTTTTTATATCGTAAACCTACCTACCAAATTTGGTTATCATAGCTTTTTTATTTTTTGGCATATAAATTTTGCGATTGAAAACTCAAAATTTTTCCGAAAAACCTCGTCCGATTTTCCTGACTTACGAACTTATCCAAGCTATTTACAGAAGGAAGGTACATGCCAAATTTTATTAAAATCGGCTTATCATTTTTTGAGTAACATATAAAAATTTAAACTGACCCGGATATGGGTTCTAGGGGTTCTATTTCGCGCTCATTTGCAAAAAAAATTTCAAAATTCAAAAGTCAGGATCTCTTCATTACTGAATTTCTTTTACGAAAATTCACTAAAAGTGGTTTCTTGTGAATACGATTGGTTGATTTTCCATGAATAATTTATATTATACACACACACAGATATATATATATATATATATATATATATATATATATATATATATATATATATATATAATACATTTCTACTATTCATGTGCGGATTATCTGGTTTGCGCTTTATCATTATATTTCAAATCTGGAATGGATAGAAATTTCAATTTTTTCCGTTTTCTCTCTCGCACACATATAATAAATATCCCTAACCAACGACTTGCTAAGTACGGGTCTGACTATTATAATTACTACGTTGCAAAAATCATGAGGAAAATAAGCCTGTAAAATTCCTTAGAAACTGTAAGGTAGGGTAGTAGTATATGTATAAGCAGAATAAACTGTCACACTATTTATCTACTAACGTCACTGTCACTAAAATAGGAACGCCGAGAAAGATTTATATCACGAAATGTTTATGTTAAGGTCATAAATTTTAATTGCCCCTACCTTTCTACACTTGGTCTCATTCGTAATTGCATGGTCGTCAGGGCAGAAAGGAACAAAATAAGCTTGTCTCGAGAAAGACACAGCTGTTAAACATTCTGGATGCACTTTCTTTTTAATTTATGAAGTCTACCGAAATTACTTAGTTTGTCAGTTGGTTTTCAATTGCAAAGCGAGTTTGTGTGTTCACGGTCTATTTTGTATTAAATTCGGTATACATACTGCAAGTCGCTGAAACGGAACACACACTTTTATCCATGTTGCCGACCCCCCCTCCACCATTAGCCTAGGTAATCGAGAGTGTATACTGTATATTGATTATGGAGCCCCTATCTGACTACTTCCCAAATGCCCCTTTAAATAGCGTCTAGGGTCTCGGTGTGTTCAACGCTATACCTAAAAGTTCACTCTCCGGTCTAGAGTTGAACACATCAATGCCTTAAGGACGATTTCTAGCTACAACCACCAAAGTCACGATGGTTCCACCGCTCTACGCACTGGGCAGATTTAGGTTTTGGAATTATTTTTTTAGATTTTCTTAGCTTCTAAAGCAGTAGCCGAAACACCGACTTTAAAAAAATTCTGGACATCGTTCAACTTGGTAGCCAAATATTATATATATATATATATATATATATATATATATATATATATATATATATATATATATATATATATATATATATATATTCCGCAAGGTTTCGGCGGTCATTAGTGTGAGATATACTTGGTTCTCAAGTTGAACCGCGTCCAGAATTTATTAAAATTCGACGTTGGGTCCTGTTTTGGAGACATTCTTAAGAGGTTAAGGAGATATGAAAGAAAATGAACGCTAATGAGTCATTCTGCCTACTCCACAAATATCCCTGGATACTGTGTGTTCTGCTTTACATCTGAGCGCAAGTCCCGGCATGACTAAGGTAATGGTGGCAGGCGAGTTATGTAACTCAATGCCCGTCGTAGCGGAATATATCAAATAGAATGTAACACATGCAATAAAAATATATAGGAATGACAAAAAAATAAATAGAAACAAAATTCAAGGAACATATAACAGCATTAAATAAAATCCACATACCTAGCTACAAATCAAACGTAGCTACACACATTCACAATAGAAAGCACCAGATACCAACCACTTACAACTAACGAAACATATTAAAGTCTGCGAAAAAAATAGAAATCTAGGAACAATACTACATTCAACAGACAAACAGTAAGACAAATTAATGCCAGAACAAATCCAAGTACAAACATTTATACAAAACTTGATAAAAGCCTTAAGCCTTACAAATAAACAAATTATCAAACGACAGTGATCAAGGCAGGTGACCGATAACACGACACAGTCCGAAAATACAACCAATCAGAGAACAGTAAACCCACCAATAGAAGCTCAAAACGATCATAGTCAGTAGCGTGCTAATGATGAACCAGGACGGTTCGACACTGCAGTCGCAAACCAATAAATAATCACAAAAAGTATAGCAAGCATATATATATATATATATATATATATATATATATATATATATATATATATATATATATATATATATATAATGAACTTTTAAGTAGTTAAATTTTGCAACATGCCTTACAGGAAAACATAGATTGTGCTTGTATATGAGTCTAAATATCTTTCTCCAAAAAACCAGTTGTTAAATTAGGCTTATTGGAAGAAGTTTTCCGAAAACCTCGCCATGGCAACCTCCCTATAAGTGAATTTTCTAAATGAAGCTTTACTAAAGAAATGGCGTATTTTTAATTCTGCATTTTTAAAAGTTATGTTACTTTGCATTAGGCGATATCAGTCACTCAGTTATGACACTTAGAAATAGACATAGGCATAGATTTTACAAGGTGTAATAACAACTCACATGACCAGAGACTTTGTTTATTTAGTATGGAATAAATTTACATTTCACATTCTCGTGTTAACAAAAAATAAATAGGCCAAAGCTTAAGTTATTTCGCATATCTACAAGAAAGTGCAGAAACCTCTGTTTTGGATATAAAGTTATTATCCAGAGGAGCGAGTTCCCAATTTTATACAGTACTTATCTAATTTTGTTGAAAACAAAAGCTTAACTGTTTGAAAAGCTAGATGCTCTTAGCAGAAATTAGACGTCACATTAAGCAATATAATCAATATTAATGTCCTAACTACACTACACGCAGAACACAGCACTGAGAGCTGAACTTAATAATGTATTTTACTCAACTCGATGAGTGCTTGTGTCTCTTTAAAGTAATTACTTAGTAGTAATAATAAACCTTAAAAAAAGCCTGGACGCAGAAAGTGCGTTATGGTAGTGAATTTTCAGAGAAATAATCTGGCACAAAATATTTTAATATAACTTTTTTTCTTGTAACATAGAAATTTAAATTTCGTTGTATAGTTTACTTTTTATATCGTAAACCTGCCTACCAAATTTGGGTATCATAGCTTTTTTATTTTTTGAGATACAAATTTTTTTCGAATGAAAACTCTAAATTTTCACGGAAAACTTCGCTGATTTTCCTGACTAACGAATTTTTTCAAGCCATTTACAAAGGGAAGGTACGTGCCAAAATTCAAAACTTGGGATCTCCCCCATACTGAATTTTTTCTACGACAATTCACTAAAAAGAAATTGAATAGCGAGCATTGACTAACAATAGAAACGACAAAACAGACAGGACGGTCGAAACCGTGTAGGTTAGGCAGAAATGGTACGTTATCTGCAGAAGGTATCATTGACTAATAGCTATTAACAAAGACGAAATCTGCTGGTTATTATAATTAAACTAGGGGAACAGGAAATGTAATGTTAAGTGGCCTCACATTATAAAGGTGATGAATGTAGCAGGAGACCACGTAGGGCACGTAAAAAGAAATGTTGCATGGAAATTTAAAGTAATTTGTTAGGTCACATAAATAAAAGTTACACAGAGAGCGAGCATTGACTAACAGTGTAAATTAAAGGTACAATCGTAGCAAATGGACACACGATGCCTAGTAAGAGGATGCTTCTACAATTTTCTTTCTCGATAGAACATACTAGTGAGCTTTGCAAATGAATCATAAAAAAGAAAGGGAGGAAAATAAACCGAAAGTGAAGCTACAGGAACGTCTTTGCGGTGGAATACAAGTAGGTTTTTGTAGGGTGATATGTATGTAAAATAGTTTAGCAGTAAGAGTAAGCAAAGCGTCATATTAAGAATAAAGACTGTAACAGCGTCAGAAGCAGAAGTCAATGGAAGCCACGTGTGTTCGGTAAGAGCAAATTTTATGAAGAAACTATTGACTTTTAATTATAAAAATAGACTAAAAACGATGCGAGTTGTAAGCAAAATAGAAATGATCTGGAACAAAATATTTTATTATAATTTTTTTTTATTGTAACATAGAAATCTAAATTTTGGTGTACAGCTTGATTTTTATATCCTAAACCTACATACCAAATTTGGTTATCATATCTTTTAGATTTTTTGAGATAAATTTTTTTTTCGAATAAAAACTCTACATTTTCCCGAAAAACCTCGTCCGATTTTCCTGACTAACGAACTTATTTAAGCCATTAACAAAAGGAAGGTACGTGGAAAATTTTGTCAAAATCGGCCCATTCGTTTTTGAGTTATCGGTGTCTATATATATATATATATATATATATATATATATATATATATATATATATATATATATATATATATATATATATATATATATATATATATATATATATATATATAATCTAAAATTGAAACTGACCCGGATATGGGTTCTAGGGGTCCTAGTTCGCGCTCATTTGCAAATTTTTTTTCAAAATTCAAAAGTCGGGATCTCCCCATTAGTTAATTTTTTCCACGAAAATTCACTATAAACGTAACAGCACTAAAATAAGTCTAGTATCATAATAATTGTGATCTTTGTTAATTGTGGGAAATAAACGACATGACGACTCATTAGAATGACAAGGTTCTATGTGATATTTTTGACAATATTTGGATAATAGTGTTACAAGGTTGAAACTACAATTAATTGCAAATTGTGAGTCGCTAGCTCAAATACGAAGTTACCTGAGCAACTTACTTGATATCTGGACTAAGACCGTTGTATCTACACCCACGCGTTTTTCTTTCTATATCTAATGAGCTTCTGGTGTGTCTCTAATTATTAATTACCAGAGATAAATGAAATAGGGTTTCATATTAAGGAAGTCAATGTTAGAAGTTATACTGACGATGAAATTCCTTTGTGGGTAGCTTTTATATAATCCTTGCCGCTAAATCGATAGTCTAGATCAACAAAAATTACAGGTTAACTGATTTACCAGTCAAAAATTTATTACTTAGACCTGCTAGAAGGTTGTAAACAATTATTAATTTAAACAGACGAATCCATATATAGTGGTGAGCACCATTAGAGCTGTGTGTAGGACCTGCGAGTAAACACCTTAAATGTTTCGTTGAAAAGCAATCATCATCGAAGCGGAAACGAAAGCAACAATCGACTACGTGGAAGGTCAACATTTCAAAACAGCAACATTAGAGTGGTGGAGAATAGATAATGGAAAAAATGGATATCTTTGGTGTCAAAGCAATTGCTAACAAAAATAACTACCTAACACTTGCAGTTAACACTCTCAAGGACAAATTTCTTTGGCAGAGATTATTCTTTAGAGAAAATTTGGTAGTGATATTGGACGAAAAATACGTTCACGTAGCTTGGTTGCGAGGCATGTGAAGAAAAAGGCAGGCTCTGCGAAAACAAAGCAGCAGCAGTTAACTGTTGGTTCCCCATTCTGGATAATTGTTATCGACACACATGGCACCATTCCCTGTATAATAAGAGCCTATTTGTTACTATTAACTAGTTCGGTAAATATTCTGACCAGCCAGTAGGCCAAACTACTACTACAAGTAGCTTAGGTACTCGTTGAGCATGCTTTATTAAGGTTTAAAGACCGCATGGAATTACATTTTAGTTAAGGATGCAACTTAAGGGGCGGTTAGAGGGGGAGCTGGAATGCAGACTCTGCAGCGAGGGGGAGGAATCAGCCCAGCTTATCTTGTGCGAGTATAAAGCTTTAGACCGCAAAAGACAACTGATCTACGGACTAGACCTAGACCGGAGATGGAGCAATATAAAACTTCACCCTACCAATTGCTGTGTAGACTAGTTCAAGTCACAGTGATTTTGGAATGGGTGGAGTAGAAAAGACAAAGGGCGTGCACAATAAGCCAAAGACTGCGGTACTGTAAGGGCGGCAAACATGCGGACGAGCCCTAAGGAAAAAACTCTGGACGCAGCAAGTGCGTTATGGTAGTGAATTTTCATAGAAATGATCTAGCACAAAATATTATTATAACTTTTTTTTCTTGTAACATAGAAATCTAAATTTTGGTGTATAGTTTACTTTTTATATCGTAAATCTACCTACCAAATTTGGTTATCATAGATTTTTTAGTTTTTAAGATAAAAATTTTTTTCAAATGAAAACTCACAATTTTTCCGGAAAACCTCCTTCGATTTTTCTGATTAACGAACTTATCAAAGCCATTTACAAAAGGAAGGTATACGCCAAATTATATCAAAATCTGCCCATTATTCTTTGAGATAAACATTTTTTTCGAATGAAAACTCAAAATTTTCCAGGAAAACCTTGTCCGATTTTCCTGACTAACACACTTGTCAAAGCCATTTACAAAAGGAAGGTACATGCCAAATTTTATTAAAATCGGCTTATTACTTTTTGAGATAAGAATTTTTTACGAATGAAAGCTCAAAATTTTCCCGGAAAACCTCATCCGATTTTCCTGACTAACGAACTTGTCAAAGTTATTTACAAAAGTAAGGTACATGACAAATTTTATTAAAATCGGCTTATTACTTTTTGAGATAAGAATTTTTTTCGAATGAAAACTCAAAATTTTCCCGGAAAACCTCATCCGATTTTCCTGACTAACGAAGTTGTCAAAGCTATTTACAAAAGGAAGGTACATGACAAATATTATTAAAATCGGCTTATTACTTTTTGAGATAAGAATTTTTTTCGAATGAAAACTCAAAATTTTCCCGGAAAACCTCATCCGATTTTCCTGACTAACGAACTTATCCAAGCCATTTACAAAAGAAAGGTACATGCCAAATTTTATCAAAATCGGCCTATTATTTTTTGAGTTATCGGTGTGATACATATATATATATATATATATATATATATATATATATATATATATATATATATATATATATATATATATAATATATATATAAATATATATATATATATATATATATATATATATATATATATATATATATATATATATATATATATATATATATATATATATATATATATATATAAACATATAAAAATTGAAACTGACCCCGGATATGGGTTCTAGCGGTCCTAGATCGCGCTCATTTGCAAAAATTTTTTCAAAATTCAAAAGTCGGGATCTCTCCATTAGTGAATTTTTTCTACGAAAATTCACTAAAAAGGATGCAACTCTGGGTCCAAACTGTTCATCTGCCTTATCAAAAGCTTCAAGAATATTTGCGGAAGATTCTTGCCATGGAATGATATTACATTGAGGCATCGAGCGAGATTTCCGGGAAAGCCTCAACTTTTAAAGAAGATCACTTAGTTTGGTTCTGCAATAAGAAAAAATGCACAGGCAGGTATCGAGAACTTCAACGAAACTGGAGAGGACTATATAAAACATTGAACCATTCGAACGATATAATGCGCCGAATTCATATAGGGCAAAGTCATAAATTGGAGATACTACATAGTGACAGACTGTTTTCATAGTATTGGTAATGTGTTCTTTGAAAACACATCGAACCTCAAAACGGTTCATAGATTGTTGGATTCTTTAATTGTTCTTTTCTCTCGCTCAAAGTGTTAGGTCATGATAATTGTTTATTTGGCGATGTTTTGGTATACCTGCAGTGTTTAAAACGCTGTGCGAATGATGTTTGATTCAGTTAATATTTGCTAGTGTGACACGTTCAAGTGTTTCTAGAAATTCTACGTTATAACTAAGCTGGATCAAATGGAAACCAGACCATCTTTAATTTTTTATTTGCTATATAAAAACACGCCCATATTATTTTTATAGGTAGTCTTCTATGCATATCTGTAGTTTTCTAAAAGCGTGGTAGTAAACTGAAGGACCAGCACCAGGTTGTGTCAGTAGATCACTACGCACGAAGCGTTCACTCTATGTTTTTCCCCTCAGGGCTCGCCCGCGGCTTTGCCGCCCCGATAGCACTGCAGCCTTTGGTTGATTGTGCATGCCATTAGTCTTACTCTACCCATTCCAAAATCACGGTACCTTGAACTAGTCTGCACAGCGATTGGTAGGGTGAAGTTTTATATTACTCTGTCTCCGGTCTAGACTGACCGTAGATAAGCTGCCTTTTGCGGTCCAGAGCTTTGCACTCGCACAAGATGTGTTTGGCTGATTCCTCCCCATCGCCGCAGAGTCTGCATGCAAGGTCGCCTTCGAACCGCCCCATTTTATGCAGGTGTTTCTTGACGGCCATGTGTTCCGTCAAAACACCTGTTATGTTTCTGCGCCGTCCTCTGCTTAGATTTAGCAGCTCCACAGCTCTCTTTGAACTGGGTTCGTCAATTATTGACTTCCCATGTCTGAGCCCTGGACAGTCTGGCCAGTACACCTTGTGTCAGTTTCTGACCCAGGACTTAATGGCTACCCTGGCAGTGCTCATTGTCACGCCCAGAGCCGGTTTTGGTCCCATAAATGGTTCTGCTGACGCTCTCTTCGCGAAACTGTCAGCTTCTTCATTGCCTTTGACCCCCGAGTGACCCGGAACCCAGATGAGGGTGACCTCATTCTGCCAGCCGGGTCGCTTGTCTCGTCACGGCACTCACTCACCAGCCAGGAATTTACCCGTAGGCTACTTAGGGCATTAAGGGCTGCCTGGTTGTCTGTGGCTATCCGCTTGTTGGTATAGCCCCTCCTCTTGTTCTCCTGCACACAGTGCAGGATGGCGTACATTTCTGCTCTCGTCAGTAAATCGCTTGCCTCCAAACGCTTCTTTGTGTCGTCCAAAGAGATATAAATCGTAGAGTGATAGAGCAGGACTGTATACGAAGGGTGCTTTAGTGGTGTACAACGCCTCTTGTGCAATATTTGGTGTGTAAAAGTTGCCATATCTCGGGTCGATCAGTCATGTGTTTTGCGGCAATAAACAATCCTAAGCTCACGCTTAAGTTCTCTGTAATAGGCCGCATTGATAGTGTAAGGCTCGTGCTAAAAGTTCGTTTGGAAACAAACACACTTATCGAAAATCACAATCGTGAGCACTTTCCCAGCTGACAGCTTCGACAGTCTTCGATTAACCTGGAGCTATCCCATAATCTCTTCTCCACTCCATACTAGCAGGTTTCGATGTGGACGTGTAGTGATGTATCCACGTTTCATTACAGGTTACGATGCAATTGCAAAGGGCTTCTTCTTTAAACCATGCTGACAGCCGCTCACACGCCTACAACTGTCCCAGCTTCTGTTCTGCTGTTAGCAGACTAGGAACTCATGGAGCACACATTTTAGGGAAACCCAATTCATTTGTGATGATAGCTTGAGGACTTCCATAGGTTCTTCCGACCTCAGTAGAAATTTATTAAACCATCAAACGTCGCTTGTCTTCAAGAAGGTCACAAGTAGAGCACCTGTTCTCTCTCGTAGTGCTCTGCTTGGATAACACAACAGTATATCTCTTACATTAAGTGAGTGGTAAGGCACGAAGCAACGTGCCCCCACCTAGTTGCGGAACCAGGTAGTATGTTGTCACGCCAGCTCCAAATACCACAAAGTGTTAAAAAATAGAGACTGTATACAACCAACTAACAATTTAGTAAATTGTCTGGCCCATTTCTACCCTAATATAGGGACAAAGTATGTCTCTTACTTGGGGACTATGAATGAAGTTTATAATAGCCCTTTGTTTTTAACATTGTAGAAGAATTTTTGAAGAATTTTTTTTTAAACAGTTATAAGTAAAAAGAGTTTAGATTTTTAAAGTTATAAAACAATCTTGAAACTAACCTGTCTGGTTACAATATTTTACTTATTCTTAAATATATTTTATGGTCTCTGTATTGACAAACACAGATAATAATTTAGTATCATGAGATGCTAAGTGAGATATTTCAATACCACTTCTTTTAGTTGTATCAAGGGCAACTGTACAAAAATTCATGGAATCTATCGCATACGGAGGAAAAATAATACGTACTTCATTATATTTGCTACGTGCAATATATTTTCTAATTCATTGAAAAACACCAAAAAATTAATTTTTTGCAAAGAAAAAATAATTGGGCCTCTTTGATCTAATTATAAATTTTCGTATATTTCTTTACAGCCTATAAGGTAAGGTTTGCCACAAGGTTTGTTATACGCCGTTAGACCACATAATTACGGCAACTTTGTAATATAAACAGTGTTCTGAAATTGCTTGAACTTCTGGAATTTTTGCTCAATTTACATAAATTGCTTGGAGCGTTTTAAGCAAAGCTTCTTTGTGAGACTAAGAAACATACCTTTTTGTCATCATATAAGTAAAATATTTCAGTGGATAAATTCCCTAAAATCTTTCTCTTCCAATGATAAATATAGCTAAGGTTTCAATGTTATATTAGGGAATCCCTTTAACGACAGACATAATTAACGTAGATCCTCTTTTTAGGATAATTGGTTTGGTTTATCGTAAAGATACATTTATGTTGAAGCCTTTATAAAAAAATATAAGCAATTTTGTTAGGACAAAAATACAAGCACGATACTTTCCTGCTACTTTTCTAGTAACATTGTTTTTTACTAGCTGCTGTTCGCTCATATCTCATTTGTAGTAATATATGAATTTGGAGTCAAAAAGAAAAAAAAAGTTTTGTAATTGGTGACTAGATATGTAGTTGCTTTTCGTACCAAAGTGGGTTTTAGGGGATTTTCGTTAAGAAAATTCACTACGATCGTTACACTATCGGAAAATGTTTTCAAATGAGCGCAAATTAGGGCCCTAGAACCCAAATCCAAGGTCTGTTTGATTTTTATGTTATATATATATATATATATATATATATATATATATATATATATATATATATATATATATATATATATATATATATATATATATGCCTCTATTGTAAGATGTCTAAAACAGACGAGTCAGGACAGGAGCAAGTTCTGGTCCGCATTTTTTGAGAACAATTGCTGGGATCTCGTCAAGGCCAGAGACTTTCCTGATATTAAGCGAAAAGAGCATCTGTCGTACCTTTTTAGTTTTGAAAATGATATCCGTCATTTAATGCGCGACATTTGAGACTGTTGGTGGTTGAACATTTAGAGGTTGGTTGAGAATAGTATTGCCAGCGAACAACGAGGCAAAAAGCTCAGCCTTGCACAGGGCGATAGAAACAATTTCATCCCCTGAAATAAGTGGTGGAAACGTGCTCTTGCAGAAATTATTCCCAATAGTTTTAGCAAGATTCCAGAAGCGGCTGCTGCCGTTGGAGCTTGAGAGGACTTTGCTTTTAATGTGGTTATTAAACGAGTTTTTTGCCTCAGAAAGAATGAGGACATAGCGGTTTCTTGCGTCGTTTAATGCTTGACGGTTTTCTTGACTGAGATTGTGTAGAAGCGTTCTGTAAGCTTTGGGCTTTTCAAGTCTGGCTTTGTTACAGGATTTAGAAAACCAGGGCTTTTGAGTGGCTGAAGAGGTTTTATGTGTACGTGGAATAAATAATTCCATGCCAGCTTGAATGATTTCGGTGATGCTTTGTGAGCTATCAGAGGGGTCAGGATGAGAGAAGCAGACATACGCCCATGGAAATGAGGAAAAGTAATCCCGCATTTCGTCCCAGTTCGCGGAGATGTAATGCCAAATGATACGTGGGTGTGATGACTGTGTGACCTCGGGTTGCATTGCACAGGAAGCAGTGACCATGCCGTGTTCTGAAAGACGAAGGGGGGCGGTGACTGATGTCTTACAGCATTCAGGTTTTGTAGTAAGAACGAGATCCATAGGAATTGAGCTGTGTGTTGGGAAGCGAGGAAAGTAAGTAGCTTGCTAAACCATATTGGCTAAAGAATTGCTGACTGCAAAGGCCTCCGCTGCGCTTCCTTGTTGATCGGTTTTTGAAGATCCTATCCATTCCTTATTATGGTCATTGAAGTCCCCAAGAATAGTGACCTCGGAGGAAGGATATTTAGAAATGGGACGGTCGGTTTTTTTCAGAAAGGTAGTCGAAGAGCTGGACAAATTTGTTGTCAGAAGTTGACCGGTAAATGCAACAGATGAATTTAGTTGCAGTTCTGAGAGTTTCTTCCAAAGTATGTCTTTTCTTTCAGCTTCTATGCCTTCATGGAATCTAAAGGAAGTAAGGAATTCATACCCCTGGAAATTAAGGTGATTAGTGACAGTTTTGCACTGATTTGGGTTTCGGTGAGGAAGAGGGGTGGTGGACGGAGTTAAGGTTAGAATTTAGGCCACATATATTCGAGACGGATATTTTAAATCTTGATGCCGGCGCTCCCTGCTTTTACTTTCAAGCGTCGATCTCTTAATACGACGACATTCCCAACTAGGGAAATCTTGTTGTCCGGCACCACTTTCAGCGCCCCTCCTGTTTTCGCGATATCTTTCAAGGATTTGTACCCCATTCGAAACCGTTTTAACCAATCTTTCACTACAGGATAAGACCGTGAATTTTTACCGTACACTCAATCCAGCCGATCTCGAAGCTTTGAGGTGGAAGACATTCTCGAGTAGGGAATATAATAACAGCTATATCTTCCATTTTCGTGACCTCTGACATGGTGATGAACAAGTGTCACCTATGACGCCCTCGTGGCGCAGGTGGCTAGGTGCCAGCCTGATAAGCGAGAGGTCCCGGGTTCAATTCCCGGGCGAGCGAAGTTGACTCTGTCTGGAAAATTTAAAAAAATATATAGAATGATGGGAAAGAATGTGCTAATGGCCTGAGATGCCGCAGCCAATAATATTAAAATAAAAAAAAAAGTGTCACCTATGAGAAAGCCAGTTGACATAAAATCCATTTTTGGTTTTTCCAAGGCTAATAACACTTGAATCGATGTCTTACCAAAACAATGGTTTACTAAAATTTGACAGGCTGTGATACCCTTGATCTACGCCATGACGGGAATTATTGGCGGTTACCTCGTACCTATAATTTTATTTATTTCTTTAACTTTCATTAATAGCCTATGTAACCTGTTAAAAAATAAACAATTTAATGAAATTTCGTCATCGTAATGCGCCTGCTACGCCAGGACTTTTTATATAACTTAACTTTTTGCACACGTATTTAGTTTAACCAATTGAAAATGACGCTAAAAGTATAAAAAAATCATTACAAATTACGCACGCTACACCAAATAATAATGTTTTATTCATGTCAGCTCTAACGTGGAAATAGAATACTGATTTATAGATATAAATTCATTTGCAATTCACATTCTGTTTAACAACAAAATATAGATTACACACTATTGTCATACTTCGAGCGTGTATTTAAAAATACATTTTATATGTACTTCACATCTTGTTACGCTACTGAAACGAATCACCAACACTGCTGGAACGAATAATACTTTAGTAGTCTGAAGATTTTGTGCGGAAGACGTGTCTACGAGCCTAGATGGATAAAACGAGAATGGCTTAGGCCAGCGTTTTTCAATCTACAATATTTGCAACCCATTTTTTAATGACAATTCTATACCACACCACACCCCCCCTCCCTGCCTTACGTCTATCATAAAGGATATGCACGCGGCTTCACGAGAAGTTCCGATTTGTTCGAAGATACTAGCGCGTCAATCACAATCGCGCCTCCCCTCCTGTTTCACGTCCACCGTAGCGGACATTCTCGCGGCTCCACCACCTATGAAAGATTCATATCAAAAAGCCAAGTGTAAAAAGCCTTAGATCATTTTTTCCCTTAGGGCTCGTCCGCGTCTTTGTCGCCGCGATAGCACCGAAGCCTTTGGCTTATTGTGCATTCCCTTTGTCTTTTCTACTCCACCCATTCCAAAATCACTGTGCCTTGAACTAGTCTGCACAGCATTGGTACGGTGAAGTTTTGTATTACTGTGTCTTCGGTCTAGGCTGTCCGTAGATCATTGGTCTTTTGCGGTCCAGAGCTTTACACTCGTACAAAATGTTCTGGGCTGATTCCTCCCCCTCGCCGCAGATTCTGCATGCCAGGTCTCCCTCGAGCCGCCCCATTTTCTGCAGTTGTTTCTTGACAGCCATGTGTCCTGTCAAGAGTCCGGTTATGTTCCTGAGCTGTCCTCTGCGAAGATTTAGCAGCTCCACAGCTCTCTTTGAACAAGGATCCCCAATTAGTGTATTCTTATGTCTGAGCCCTGGAAAATCTGCCCAGTATGCCTTTTGTTGGTCCCTGATCCAGGACTTGATGGTTCCCCTCACCATGCCTTACGATGCGCCCAGTACCGGTTCTAGTCGTATAACTGGTTCTTCTGATCCTCTCTTCGCGAGACTGTCAGCTTCTTCATTGCTTTTGACCCCCGAGTAACCCGGCACCCAGATGAGGCTAACCTTATTCTGCCCAGCCAGGTCGCTTACCTCGTCTCAGCATTCACTAACCAGGATGGAAGTTACCCATGGGCTACTTAGGGCTGTAAGGGCTGCCTGCCTGGCTGTGGCTATGAGGATTCTCTTGTCCGTGTAGCTCCCCCTTCTGTTCTCTCGCACGCAGTGCAATATTGCGTACATTTCGGCCTGAAAGACCGTTGCATGAGCCCCGGGCGAAATACTGTGACTTACCCTCGGTCCCTCCGAATAAAAACGCTTGCCCTCGTCCAATGCTCCCCGCCGGATACATCAGTGAACCAGACGAGCGCGTCCCGAGGTAGACCCGGCGTCTCCCTCCGCCATGCGTCACGGTCGGGGATTACCAATGTAAACTTATTTTCCCTACAGATTTGCGAGCTCGCAAACTCTGACCTCATTCTAAGCATGGGTACCTTCACGATCTCCTTAATCTTGCTGTGGCCCCTGCAGCCTGGGCTGGCCTTCAATCTATAATTGTAGGCTAGCCTGAAGTGATAGATTGAAGACAAAACGATATCCTGTGGGGACCCAGCCGCAACCCCCGCCAGCAGAGTCCCCCCGCGAGTGAGATAAACACCGCCGTATTCCTGAGAATGGAACCGATCCATCTGCAACAGGTATCCTCTATTCCCCGCTCCCTAACAGCTGCCAGTACCGATCCGAATGAGGTGTTGCTGAAGGCCCTCTCTATGTCTAGTAAGGTATTCAGCGCCACCTCCCTTGTTCTCCAGCGTATTCTCCAGTTTCAGCACCAGTTGATGCAGTGCTGTTTATGTTAAGACTCCTGACTGTATTCGTATTGTCTGCGGTGTAGAGGATATTCTTCCAGTACACCGCCCCCAATGTACCGGTCGAGCACTTTTTCTATTGTTTTTAGCAAGAAGGACATGAGACTTATTGGCCTCAGGGGCTTTGCCTGGTCTCTTGGACGCGCAGGCTTAGGAATAAATACAACCCTGGCCAGTCCCCGTGCCCTCGGAATGTAGCCCAGACCCAGGCTGGCCCTCGTAATGATAGTTCCACCAAGGGATGGCTAGAAATAGTGTAAATAAACCTATGTTGTGAATTCTAAGTAATCTGGTACACAATATTTGGAGTTTTTTTCAAATTAAAAATAACATCTCAAAGACATGCGTTGAAACGACATAGTGGTTAAATTACAATGCCTGGCAGACAGAGTAGTTACCTGCCACGCGTAGATTGATTCAGACAGCAGGTATATGCCATACAACAACGGTAACCAAACTAAATAGATATCAGGCATAAAACATACTACCCGAACCAATCATGAAATCTCGGCCGGAATTATGGAAAGTCAGAGACGACATGAAATTAAAAATTTGGCAAGTGATTGCTATTTCAATCAACTATTAAAATACACTATATTTGTAGCTTTATCAGCGGCCTCAAATACAGTTTTAACGCAGCATAGATATATTATGCTGTCGCATAATATAGCAGAAATGTAAACAGAATCAAGCCATGTCTCTATAAAAATGATTCTAAAATAATTTCTTTTATCTTTAAACTTAAACATAAGACGTTATATAAGACTGCAACAGTCGTGGGATGTGTTTCAATGGTAATTATACTAATTCTGTAATTATATCTTACGTATACTTTGAATATAATGTCCCGGGCATGAAGCCGATCTAAAGTATCGCGCAAATAAAACCGTAGTTGACGTGTGCCTAGATGGCGCAGGGGGCATCGCGCTTGCCTCCTAAGCAGAAGGTTACGCGATCGAATCCAGCTCGATGAATGTATGTTTTTTATTTTTTACTTTGACATTTGGAGAAACACTAGTGCACAGATTGAATGCGTTTCGAACAAGATCTCATTTATTTTTAAAACGCCTAAATAAGTTTATCGCCTTTGAATCTGAAATTATAATTTTGTTATTGTTGATATTGTTGATATTGGCTGACTAAAACTAAATCCTTTTGGCGATTAATAAGGAAAAATAACTGCTACGTTTATAATTTGGCAGATACTTTACTTTTCTAAATATGAATTAAGTTTCCTTCTGGAAATCTTCTGTATAGCTTTAATAAAATTTGTAATACAAGTTTCTTTTAAAGAGACTTACATTATCTACAAATATAGCAAAATTTAGTTCTTAAGCTTCATAGAAAATTGAATTTGGGGCCTTCTTCTGAAAAGGCGTTAGAACACAAGTTTTTTCTTTTGATAATAAAGAGATATCGATGGTAACACTTTCAAAGGAATTCTTCAAATGTGCAGGTACTAGGACCTCTAAACTCGATCTTTAAGGTCTGTGTAAGTTTAGAGTATTAATTTAAGTACTATGCCGTATAATAATAGTGTACAATTATTATGAAAATTCGCTACTATAACGCACTTGATGCGTCCCGAAATGTTCGTTCTTTACCTAAGACTCAGTATAGAAGGTGGTGTTTTAGTAGAAAGTAGTTAGAACTTTTCATCCTCTGATGACGACAACTTTATTAGTGAATCGATCGTCAGGTATTTAAAAAGATGTGCTGTGGTTACTTGGGTTCTACAAGTGTACTTTTCAGTGCTCATCACAGGTTCCAATCTTCACTTACTGAATTACTTCGCCACTAACGATTTTTTTTACAAACATTCGTTAAAAATGCAAACTGTATGTAAGATCTATTTTAAACCATTTTCACGGAATATGAAGCTAATTTTGTATACTTTCCCCAATTCTCTATTAGTGCCCCATCCGCTACGTCGGTTCATCCAAGGCTATTCAGCCTAATAGTTCACACCCTGACATTTCACCTATATTTCTCTTGTTTATTGACTGGTATTAATTATAAACTCACTGATAGCATTAGTCCTCCTTTATATTTTATTCTTCCAGGTCTGGAAGCGGCAGTAAAAAAGAGGTCAAGGTTACATTGTGCATTAAGTGTGGCCAAAGAGGTTGTATATGTTAGAGGGAACAAAGCCGAGTTTGCAGCCTGTCGATTTCCCACTCCTGTCACCGTCCAATCACAAACAAAATTTTGAATAACGCGCTAATGTGTTTTGTTTTGATTCGTTCCCCCAACCGCTCTTGAAGTTATTGTCAGCTGTCAACAAGTATTTGAAGTGTTTGTTGATTTGCGATTAGAGGTTATCTTGTGTGTTTTGCCGTTTTTTAGCAGTGTTTTAAGAGTGTAAAAGTTAAAAAATGCCAAGGTGTATTGTGAAGAACTGTATGTACAATAAAAGTGCCAATTATGAAAAGGATAAAGCAACTGTGCATTTATTTCGGTAAGTTGTTTACATGTCTTCTGTTTCCTTGTTTGGCGCCAAATGTTTATTGGTTTTCACAGGTCCGTATTTACACATTGTATTGCTTTTGTTAAATCTTTAGCATTTATTATTGTCAATTGTGTTTTTTTAAGAAATAAAATCTTAATAATGCATTATTTATTGAATATTTGTAATGAAATTAAGCATTTTGTTTGGCAATTATTATTTGAATTAGATGTATTTACCTATGTAGTTCCAGTAGAAGCAGAAAAAAAGTAGAATAGTTTTGTTTTATCTATTACTGCATCTTTCTAGAGGTTCAGTCACTGATAAAGTAGATAATTCGAGATATTATTTTCAGATTTCCCAAAGCTGGTGAAAGATACGAGGCTTGGAAACGAGCATTAAATTTAAGCGATGAAGATATTTTTATGAACTCAAATGTGTGCAATTTACATTTTACCGAGGAATCTTATGATTTAGAAAAATCACCTTTTGCAGTATACTTAAAAAAAAGTTCTATACCTGTATTGGTAAGTACTGAATCAAGGTTATTAATTTATGTAACTATTAGTGATATATATATATATATATATATATATATATATATATATATATATATATATATATATATATATATATATATATATATATATATATATATATATATATATATATATATAGCCAAACAGCGGTTTTTCAATGGCACTGCTATCAGTGATGGCTATTTTTAAATAACAGGGACTTTAAACAGCTACTGCGATTGTGGTTTAGCCATTTACAATGCTGCATGTGCGTATGCTATTATTTTAAACACTTACAAGGTGTTAGTGTTAACCGCTTAATTGAAACCACAATATGATCTTCAGATAGCTTTTAAATTATATTAATTTTAAAACTACTCAGATTTTTACTATTAATAGAAGTTCTATAAAATTAGCATATTACAAGAATATACGATGAGAGAAATCTACATATTATTTTTATTTTAATATAATGAAAAAGTTGGAAGGCATATATATGCTACAGTTCGGTGCTGCTTTAATTTTAGATTCAGCAGGTTTTTCCATGATATAATGACTTACAAGATATATGATATTGCGCATATGCCCCGTCCCCTCCTATGACATCACATGGTGAGTAACGTTATAGAAGGCCAACTACACACTTAACACAAAGTCATTCGCACTCAAAAAGTTTCTATACGTCAGTTTAATGTGGTTGAAGTTACATTCCATTCCATTTTTATATTACATATATATATATATATATATATATATATATATATATATATATATATATATATATATATATATATATATATATATATATATAAGTGAAGTATAATAATTAAGGGGAGCCCTGAATTAGCATTGGTGATACACACACAAACTTAAAAAGTAGAGAAGACGTTCGTAGACATTTACAGGGGGCGTTAACATTCATAAACTTGATTTGATCATCATGTCACATAATCATAGTATAGTATTCTGATCTTAAAAAATTAATTCCAGCTGTATGCACTCAAATATCAGTAAAATACCTAATTTGTTAAGGGGTTGTGATGAAACGTCAAACTCCACTGTACGACAGCATATTATTATTGCATTGGACTCACCACATGACGCCATGCGCGTGACGGTTCTAAAAATAGATAGTCTCATTATCATATCTCGCGTTATTTGTATCATGAGTTTTTCGTTTTCTACCTATAAGAAAAGGAGAAATGTTGTATTCTAATACTGGCGAGAAGGAAAGTATACAGATACTTCTACTCGCTCGCACAAACTGCGATTGCGTGTATTATGAATACAGCAATTGCTGTTTGTCATGGAGTTTTTAGTATAAGATGAATTTCATAGAAATAATTACTCTAATGATTTGTGTAAATCTCGGTTTTCACAATCGCTGTTGTTTTGTGTTTTAATAACAGCTGCTAACAGCGATCTTTTAATAGAAGCGATTAAATCACCGGTAGCTATATATCGCTCATCTCTAGTAACTATGCTACTAATTACATTCACGTAATATATTGTTATGATATTTATCGTAATTTAATTAGCCCTGCAAATTTACATTAATGGTATTCGTTTCAAATTTATTTATGCAGGTAACAAACAAGCCATCAACACAAGTCGTTTTTGGCGAGCAGCCAATGACTGATATAACTGCTATCAATGTGCCATTTGCAGCTGACCCGTCAACTAGTACTTGGTCTGGTAGCAATGTACCTGTAATGGATTATTCTCGGCCATCAACAAGTGCTGGTTTTTATGAAGAGAAAACTGTTGTAGAGGTACCGCAAAGATCGTTTAGTAGTTTAGGATTTGCTGAAATGAAAACACCTTCAATGCCACCCACTTTGAAGGAAATGGTGAGTTAAATTCAGTTTTTGCCGTTTATGAAATCAGTATAATTTTAAAAAACCTAATATGTTATTCCATCACATTTTATATGGTGTTTAAGTTTGTATAGTCCATGATTAAATAAGTTAGAAACAACTGTTTTGCAATTTATCTCAACCACTATTAACCAAAATGTGTTGTTGGAAATTTTGTTTATATATTCATTTTACTTGAGAAAATAAATGGTTTATCATTGAACATTTTTTATAGGTTGTTACACCGCGCAAACGTAAACTGAAGAAGCAGTTATTCGATGCACGAAAAAAAATTAAACGGCTCAGCAGTAGTGTTCATCATTATAAGAAGAGAACAGCAACCCTTGCGAATATAATCAAACAACTAAAAGGTAAAGTAACCGACGAAACATTAGAAACATTAATGCAAATAGGACCTAATGAAGAATTTTTACAAAGACAATTAGGTCGTAAACATAAGTATGAAAATCAACTTAAAGCTTTTTCTCTTACGCTGCATTATTACTCTCCCAAAGCTTACAGTTTTGTCAGAAACACATTTAACTCGGCTCTTCCTCATCCAAAAACTATATCTAGATGGTATCAAAGCGTTAATGGGGAAGCTGGTTTTACGTCAGAGGTGTTCAACTTATTAAAGTCAAAATCAGAAAGCACAGATGGAAAACTTATATGTTCTTTAGTCATAGATGAGATGGCAATTCGCCAACATATAGAATGGGATGGGGTAAAATATTATGGGTTTGTAGATTTTGGTACAAATCTTGAGACCGATTGTAACCCTGTAGCCAAGGAAGCTCTTGTTTTTATGCTTGTTAGCATTAATCAATCATGGAAGCTTCCTCTTGGATATTTTTTAATCGACTCTTTAAGGGGTACACAAAAACAAAATTTGGTATTACAGTGTTTAACGCTACTAAATGAGTCGGGCATATACGTGGTCTCAATAACTTTTGATGGGGCAACAAATAACCTAACGTTAGCAAAAGAACTTGGCTGCGATTTGAATTGGAGGAACATTAACTCTACGTTTGTTGATCCTAGTTCAGGTAGGAAAATTGCAGTCTTTTTTGATCCATGTCATATGATCAAACTGATAAGAAACACATTAGGCGATAAAAAATTAATAATTGATGAGAATGGGGAAAATATAAAGTGGGATTATTTAGTAAAATTAAATGAGTTACAGGATCAGGAGGGCGTTCATTTGGCAAATAAATTAAGAAAATCGCATATATTTTATACAAATCAAAAAATGAAGGTTAAATTAGCCACACAACTTTTTAGCCACTCAATGGCACATTCTTTGGAATATTGCAATGAAGTTTTACATCTTGAGGAGTTCAAAGAATGTGAGGGAACTGTGAAATTTATCCGACTTATAAACAATTTATTTGACATTCTTAATTCTAGAAATTTAAACAATTCAGATTTTAAGAAAGCAATAAACGCAGAAAATTTTGAAAACATTAATGTATTTTTAAGAGAGCTATCACAATATTTAACGTCACTTAGGATAATTGATGGAACGCTTCTGTGTGAGAGTGGTAGAAAAATGGGTATAATTGGCTTTTTATTTTGCATACAAAGTTTGCAATTTGTTTATAAAACTTTAATTGCCGACAATAATTTTTTGCTGTATTTTCCCACTTACAAAATCAGTCAGGATCATATTGAGCTTTTTTTTGGGCAAATTAGATCCATGGGAGGCTATAACAATAACCCATCAGCAAAGCAATTTAAAAGTGCATATAAAAGGATGATGGTGCATCTTGAATTAAAAGATTCATTTAAAGGAAATTGTATCCCTTTGGAAGCAATTCCTATTCTGTCACCCATTGAGGTAATAAATAAAACTTGTGGGCGAGAACGAATATCTGAAGAACCAGATGAAGACATGAGTCAAATAGATAATTTTGACGACGACACAGTTCTTCAAATATTAGATATGAATATATCAGAGTTTAAGAAAGAAGTCGTGACATATATATCTGGCTATGTAGTAAGGAAAATAACAAAAGCTCTGAGATGCGAAGAATGCGCGGGTGAACTTGTTGGGGAGAGGTCTGCGTTATTAACATCGTTTATAGATCAGAAAGACAAAGGTCAACTCCTCACATACCCATCTGACGATGTAATATCTATTTGCACTATTGCAGAAAAAGTTCTTCAAACATACTTAAATGAATCTGCGGTGATTATAAATGTAAAGGAAATAAACATGCGAATATTAAAAACTATAATAAACCAAAACAGCATATTTAAAAAACTTGAAGTTCACTTTCGAGAACAAAATCTTTTGACTTGCCATTATGGCCATCTAATTAAACTAATATCATCTATGTATGTTTCTATTAGAATACATCATTATAACAAAAATCTATTTGATAAAAGTAGAAGTTTAAGGGCTGTTTATAACAAACTTCTCTTATTTAAGGGCCAATAATTCAGTGTACATTTCAAGTACTCGTATGTCCTTCAAATAATGTTATCGGGAAGTTATTATGTCTTATAATATGACCAATAAATTTTAGCTTCCTCTCGATTTCTTTGAGCAAGCCTCTTTATTCGTTCACCTCTCCTAGCAAACTTTGAAGCGTCTTTCTATCAACCTGCACTGTCTTTGACATTTTTCTTGTCTACATTTCAAAAGCTTATATTCTCTTCATATCCTGCTTAACTACAGCCCAAGTTTCCGCCCCATACATTACCATACTCCATACACGTACGACTTGCATTTGTTCCTCATGGACAGGTTAAAATGTTTATTAGTGAGAACAGTACTTTGGTTATTGAATGCTTATTTTGCCATCGCGATCCTCTTCAGACCTTTCCTACACTTACCATCATCTGTGATAATACTTCCAATCAATTATTTGAAATAATCTAATAAATCAAGCGTCATGTTATAAGATTTAAAAGCTACTTTTGTATTTGTATAGGTATTCAAAATTTGTGAAATGCACACGTAACGCAATCTACATCGATCAAACTTCTAGAAATTTTAACACCCGATACAAAGAACATATTTTTGCATTTAGAAATAACCATGCTGACAAATCTACATTTGCAAAACATATTATTGATACCCAACATAGACCCACAGTAAATAACGGCATAAAACCACAACATTTTTGTCATGACAAGTGTAAACTAGACTTGTTTTAAGCTTTAGAAGAAAAAAGCATATACACGACAATATTTAGGATTTCTGAGATATTCTTCTTCCTAATTAAATAAATCAGACAACATAAATCTAACTATTTTTTCCAAAAAGTTGTTATAAGACATGATGTGTGTCGATATTTTCATTGTATAGTCTGCTTTATTAATGTGTTTGTTTAGTTATTTTATTGTTGTAATTGTTATTATAGTTATTACTGTTATAGGTTTCTTCTATCTTTATGTTAAATATTGATATACATCACGTAGACATTTTAAAGGCGTCATCCGTCATATTTGTTTTATTTTATTTTCACTTTTAAAGATTTTTTTGATTATAACATCATAAAATAGCAACAGATCTTTATTTGTAATTGTCATGATTTCGTATTAATTCAAATTTTTTCTGTCTGAGGATACTATCAAGCAGCAAAACCAGTAACAGAGACGTTGAAGAACATCTAGAATTCAGAAGGGCCACTTGCTCCAGTTAGCTTACGCGCTGGCTACGTCCTTCACCTACAAAAACGAAAACCAACAGTGAAGCCAGAGAAGTAGTCTCCAAGTCTGTATGAAGTATGGACCAGTTTCATGAAGTAAGGGCAACAGCAATCAATGAAATTAATCTCTATTTCTTTAAAAAAGACAAGGAATGTTAACATTAATTTGTAAACAGTACAATGTACTTTATTTTGTATTTTCTTCTGTTGTTGAAATAAAAACTATTATTATTTATCTAACCTTTTGAATATAAAACTTTATCCAATATATTCATCCAACAATTTATCCAACCAATAACCCAAAAAATATTTCACTGATTTGGAGAAAATTTTGGAATTACGCTTATTTTGCTAATGGCTTGGATGAGTTCGTTCATCAGATCTTAACACATAGTTTTTCCTAACAAAAAATTAAATATATTTTTTTAAACGCAATAGCTTTCAAATTGTTTAAGTGATTGGAACGAAAATTTACAACTTAAAAGAACATACAGAGATGTGGTTGTGTACCAATTTTCAAGTCTTTTGATCAAAGAAAAATGAAGTTATTCGAAATTAATAATAAAATAATCCTCGACATCACTTCAAATTCTGTAATGCAATATCTACAATGTTGGACAAAGGCAGAGCAATACAGCACCTGTACTGTTATGCTATTTAAATAAATTGTAGATAAAATCTAAACAATGGAAGTTACAACCATTGCCAGATGTCAAGATGTTGCTGACCAGGATTGCCCGATCTTCAGAAATTTCATGTAGTTAAACCTTTCATGTATAAACATATGAAATTTTTACAACTTCTGATAATAAAGAAAACATTTTATAAAATTTAATTTTATCAGTCAGTTAAAAAATACTGTATTTAATACCTGCAAATTTCGAATTACCCATTTCTCATGATTTTTAACTTAGGTATCCCTCCGATCATAATTTACTCTATCCGACAACTTTGTTAGACTGCGTCTGTGCTGAAGCTCAGCTGTCATTTGTCATTGTGTGGTAGTGTTATTTATTGACAATATCAAATTGGAAATTTAGGACAGTAGAAACAGACACCATAAACAAAGAAGAAATTGGAAATTTAGCCTCTAGTGTAGGTTTTTGACATGATACCATTACTAGAGAGATATGATAATGTGGCAGCATAATAATATTATGCTAATGCTGTGGTACAGTCAGTTTGGCGTTTCATCACATCTCGTAACACACCAGCTGTTGTGTGCATACAGTTAGATGTAATTTTGTATTATCAGAATACTACTGTAACATAATGAAATCAAGTTTATAACTGTTAACATACTGTAAATAATTTCTCCACTTTTCAAGTTTGTGTTGCTGCAATGTTAATTAAGGGTTCCCTTAATTATACGCTTATTGTGCTTATAAATGTAATATAAAAATAAATGAAAATGCAAGTGAACCTATTTAATTTAGCTCTGTATTCTACATTATCTGAAAAAGACATTATAGGCGACGAAGTAGAATGTAATTTCGGTAAATTTGCAGTTGACTGCATGAGGGTTTTAGATATTTTTTTCCAGCAACATGCTTAGAACCTTCCTCGGCCACAAGGCAAATTTTCTGGCAAACAACCCCCAAGAAAATTAAGGGACTTTGAAAACATGCGTTTTTCACATTTTACAGCAATACCTCCTTTAAACCCTGTCTACCCCATATTCGCCCAGGTCCAGCAACCTTCTTGGGGGTTGCTCACAAGAAATTTTTCTTGTGCTTTATGCTTTGAAGGTAGTTGTATGCATGCACAAGGGGAAGGAGAACCCCCCGAATTTTTGGGTGAGGAGCAGAAACCCTCTTCCTCCTGGGGGTTCTTCTCCTGCATGCATACAATCACCCTCAATGCATCAACCAAAGGATTTTTTTTCCAGCTTTCTAGTGTATTTTTCTAGAGTATATTTCCTGTTTATCAATTGCTTTGTTTGAGTTTTGTATCCAAATTACTCTATAAATATATGTCATAGATCATGTTTTTGCTTGTCCTTCTTTACCTTGTTTTACTGTTCCTAATTAAATAAATTAATTTTCATAACTTTTAATATAAGGCTAAATCTTACAGCTTATATAAATATATTATTTAATATTGTTATGAAAATTCACTATCATAACGCACTTGCTGCGTTCCGAACCTTTTTAGGTTACCTATTTATACAAAAGCTTAAGAAATTCATGAATAAGCATTACATTTCAATGATTGAATAATTTCAGTTTTATTTCTAACCAAACTAAAAATTCCTAAATACGTCCCTGACGTTTCTCCCACTCAAGTCACCGAACTCCGCCCAGTTAGGAAAAGTGTACAGGCTTCTTGTATTGCAAAACTGCACCTTTGTTACCTCTATCCCTTACAACCTCTTTGAGTGTGGCGAACCTCCCTTCCGTAATAAATGCCAGTGTGATACCAGGCCAATCACATAAGAGCACTAATCAATCTAACAAAAGCTGAGGTGCACGCACGGTTTGTTGTCTAAAAATAAACGCCTTGCCTTTGCTTGTTGAATACTTCTAGAGTCATAAACATTTTTATCTGTAGCTACTATTGAACTGCAATAATACAGTCAGCATTACCCGTCTTTTCACGCTCTCTCTCTCTGTTTCTCTCTCTCTCTCTCTCTCTCCCCTCCTCTTTTCCTTATTCTCTCGTGGGAAGATAGGATATTAATCTGCCTGCACCAGAAATATTTTTCGCTCTAGCTTTGAAAAATGATTGATCGTAAATATGATTTGAACAAATGATTTTGAAATTTTTCGCTGGGACACCTCTATATTCGGCAGCACTGTATGAAGGAGATTTTTGTTATGCAAAAGTTTGTTTTTCAACTAGCGAAAAATGTTGTTTTTGGTGCACGGGTTAGTATCCTTATAGGGAAGTTACATGCCAAAATTTAGCAATGTAGGTCAAAAGACAAAAAGTTATAGGCATTTAAAGAAAAATAAATTCGGGTTTTCCTCAAAACGTCAAAGTTGCGATTTAAAACGTCAAAATCGGCAAAATGTAGGCAAATAACTTGACTCTAATACGGGCTATGGAAATCAAATGTCTCAAGAAGGATGTTTTACAAACCCTGAAGTCTTAGTTTCAACCGTCATTGTCCTTCATTTTACTAAAATGTTTCCAGAAAATTCATTTCAAATAGACCCTTTCTCTGATGCTTGGCAGTAGTCAGCTATAGAGTTTATTATTTAATGGTATAAAATTTTTGTCAAATTTTCGTAAAAAATCAATAAAGCTCAATATATCCGTTATTATACAAGATATAAAAAAATGTGTATGTATTTATTATAGGGTGTCTTGAGCTACATCTTAAAAAAATATTTCTACAATCACAGGGTAGCCCATAAGTCGTTGGTGATACAAATTTTCTTTTTTTTTTTTAATCAAACACGCCTTATGTTATTGCATTTTCCATCGAAATATAATGCATAAGAAAATAAATTCTGGATGCAGCAAGTGCGTTATGGTAGCGAATTTTGATCAAATGCTTCATATTTGAATAGCCCAATGTGCTATTAACCTATAAGGTTGACCAAGAAACGAGTTTTTCCGGGAACACTTTAAGTTTACTTTTGGAAATTTTTGTACATCTTCACACAATAAAGTTATTTTTATGAAACATGGCACATTGTTTTTACTATAAAGGTTATACTGGTAACCAAAATCGATGCCTGCTTTCTTAAAAAGAAAACACACATATTTGCAATAAAAACATTTTTATGAAAATTCACTACCATAACGCACTTGCTGCGTCCAGAGTTTTTTATCAGTTTATATAGATTCTTTTACTTAGCAGTTTCTTGTGAATAAAAAATTTAATACTGTTTCCTACGTATTAAGTCTCTTTTGTTGTACTAAAAAAAGTTTGCAACATTATAGTTATACCTGGATTGTGTTACATTGTTGATGATAATTTAACACTTACTATCTAATTACAAGACTATTCATTTTCATTTGAGGTTAGACTGTAATTAAATTAATAACAGACAAAATGCTGGAAGCATGATCGCTTTATAAAAGTGAAATAAAATCAATTACTTAAAGCAGTTTCAATCTCTTATTTATAGGTGTATGTAATCAAGGCCAGGTCAATTAATTTCTCTCTTATGTTGATTTAATAGTCTGTATTTATCAAGTCAATCATTATTAATAATTCTTTAGTTATGAGGTATATTGATTTAAGCTGATCAGCAGAGCATATTGGTTTAAAAAATACACACAACCCTCAATCAAGTATCATGCTAACTCAGAAATAATTTACTGTTATGTGAAAAATGTACTAAAGCATCAAAAAATTGTCGAATGTGTGTGTGTGTTTGTGTTAGGCTGGCTTACAACTTTACGTTCATTGGGCACAGAAATCTAAATTAAGCCGACAAAGTGCTAAAAAAGACCGGTTTGGCTAGAATTCTAATCCGAATCAAGTGAAATTTTTCGACATATACTCAGGGACAGCAACAATATCGTACATTTCCAGGCAATTCTTCTTACATTTGTAACATGTCACACGTACTTAACACGCAAGTTCTAAAGCTGGTCAGCTTGTTAATAGTTGGCTGGTATGGTATACTTGCAATATGGTAGGTGGTAGTGGAATTTTCCTTTACGTGACAGTAAAGGATTTTTTTCACGCCCGAGGAGGTACCACCCCTCGCATGAAGGGGCCGGTGAAGTCCCAACGGACGTTTCCGGTTCTGGTGTATGAGTCGGTTTCCCTTATAAGCAAAAATTATGATGGCTCTTCTTTGTACAAAAGATTCCGGAGGTAAAATACCACTCCATTCGGATCTCCGGGAGATGGGTGTACAGGGGGCGCGGGCATCGAGATTTACAATATCCTTCTCGAATATATGTGGCCTTAATTCTAACCTGAACTCCGTCCATCATTTCCTCCAGAATAATAGGCCCCAACTTCTCTTCCTGACCGAAACTCAAATCAGTGCCAAAACAGCAACTAATCACTTTAATTTCCCGGGGTATGGGCTCCTTACTTTTTTAGATTGCATGGCGGCGTGTGCGCGTACGTCCGTAGCAATCTACCCTGCACCATACTCCCCAATTTAGAAGCTGGAAGAAAAGACATACTATGGATATAAACTCTCTCTCAGGGCTGCAACTAAATTCATCTGTTGCAATTACCGGCCACCTTCTGACAATATTTTTGTCCAGCTCTTTGACTACCTTTCTGAAAAAACCGACTATCTGATTTCTAAATATCCTTCCTCCGAGGTCACTATTCTTGGTGACTTCAACGTACATAATAAGGAATGGCTAGGATCTTCAAAAACCGATTCAGAAGGAAGAGCAGCGGAGGCCTTTGCAGTCAGCAATTCTTTAGCCAATATGGTTCAGCAACCTACTTACTTTTCTCGCATCCCAACACGCAGCTCAAATCCCTCGGATCTTCTTCTTTCTACAAATCCTGACTGCTATAAGATATCAGTCACCGCCCTCCTGGGTCGCTTAGACCACGGAATAGTCACTGCTTCCTGCGCAATGCAACCCGAGGTCACACAGTCATCACACCCACGTAACGTTTGGCACTACAACTCCGCGAACTGGGACGAAATGCGATATAACTTTTCCTCATTTCCATGGGCGTCTGTCTGCTTCTCTCATCCTGACCCCTCTGATATCTCACAAAACGTCACCGAAATTATGCCGGCTGGCATGTAATTATTATTTCCACGTACACAGAAAACCTCTGCAGCCACTCAAAAGGCCTGGTTCTCTAAATCCTGTGACAAGGCCAGACTTAAAAAGGTCAAAGCTCACAAAAAGCTTCTACATAATCCCAGTCAAGTAAACCGTCAAGCATTTAACGACGCAAGAAACCGCTATGTCCGCATTCTTTCTGAGGCAAAAAACTCGTTTAATAGCCACATCAAAAACAAAGTCCTCTTAAGCTCCAGCGGCAGCAAACCCTTCTGGACTCTTGCTAAATCTATTGGGAGTAATTTCTGCAAGAGCACGTTCCCACCTCTTGTCTCAGGGAATGAAATTGTTTCTACCGCCCTGGGCAAGGCTGAAATTTTTGCCTCGTTGTTCACCGGCAATTCTGTTCTCAACCCACCTCCAAATGTTCAACCACCAACAGTCCCCAATGTCGCGCATAAAATGATGTATATCATTTTCAAAACTAGAAAGGTACGAAAGATGCTCTCTTCTCTTAATACCAGGAAAGCATCTGGCCTTGACGAGATTCCAGCAATTGCTCTCAAAAAATGCGCACCAGAACTTGCTCCTGTCCTGACTAGTCTGTTTCAGACATCTTACAATAGAGGCATATTCCCTAATAATTGGAAAACTGCTCGAGTATAACCCGTCCCCAAGAAAGCATCGAAAGTGCTTCCTAGCAACTACAGGCCTATTTCTCTCCTTTCAGTCATCTCTAAAGTGATGGAAAAGTATATAAACACCGAATTACTAAAATTTCTTGAAAAACACAGTCTAATCCACGACAGGCAGTATGGATTCCCTCAGCGCAGATCAACTGCCGACCTCCTTTCCTTTGTCACCCATTCTTGGAACAAGTCTATGGAACTACACGGTGAATCCCAGATTGTCGCTCTAGACATATCCAAAGCATTCGACCAGGTCTGGTACGCAGCGCTGCTTAATAAACTACCGGCCTATGGCCTACCATCAAAACTCTGTACGTGGACAGCAAATTTCCTCTCTAACCGGAGCATTTCTGTTGTCGTGGATGGCCATTCCTCTAAACTGTATCCAATTGATGCAGGAGTTCCTCAAGGTTCAGCTTTATCCCCTACTTTGTTTCTTCTCCACATCAATGACCTCCTCTCTAGCACATACAACCCAGTTCACAGTTACGCGGACGACAGCACCCTTCACTCCAATATTCAATATTCTAAGCCTGTCTGTTTAGCCCAACTAGATGAGGATGGCAGACTCATGGAGGGTTCTATCTCCGTGGATCTCCAAAAAATATTAGACTGGGGAAGTAGAAATCTTGTACAATTCAACCCCACCAAATCACAGTCTTGCTTTCTTTCTCATAAGAGATACACTAGCCCTAGACCCATCACAATAAACAACCAATCTATTCAAAGTAATGAGTCCTTTCCACTTGTTGGCATCTCTGTGGATCGAAATCTCAATTGGCACCAACATGTCACATCAATTGCAGAAGCGGCTGCTAAGAAATTAGGTTTCCTCTTCCGGGCTCGCAAATACTTTTCACCAGCTAATCTCTATACTTTATATACTTCACAAATAAGACCAAACCTCGAATACTCCTCCCACATCTGGGGTGCTGCTGCCGCTTCTACACTCGCTATCCTGGACTCCATTCAGAATAGAGCTATACGAAAATATCGACATACATCAACTCATTATTTTATTACAACTTTTTTGAAATAATAGATAAATTTATTTTCTTTGACATATTTTATTAGAAAGAAGAATATCCAAGAAAGGGGAATTCATTAAATCAGTTTGCTCTTTTAAAACAAGGTAGTTATTGTCGTGTGTGTCAACTAGACTTTTTTGAAGCTTTAGAAGTCAAAAGGCACACACAGGACAATAACTACCTTGTTTTAAACGAGCAAACTGATTTAGTGAATTCCCCTTTCTTGGATATTCTTCTTTCTAATTACATATGTCAAAGAAAATAAATTTAACTATTATTTCAAAAAAGTTGTAATAAAATAATGAGTTGATGTATGTCGATATTTTCGTTATATAGAGACTACTTTTATACTGTTATTGTTTAGCTTTTTTATTGTTGTAACTGTTATCATAGTTATTATAGGCTGGTTCTAGTTTTTATGTTAAATATTGACATACATCACATAGACATTTTGAAAACCTCATCTGTCATCTGTGTTTCATTTTATTTTCAATTTGATAAAAATTTTTGATCAAAACATCATATCATAACATAGCAACAGATATTTATTTGTAGTTGTCATGATTTCGTACTAATTCAATTTTAATCTGTCTGAAAATGCTGTCAAGCAGCGAAACTATAGTCACAGAAGCATTGAAGAACATCCTAGAACTTCCAGAATTCGAAGGGCCACTTGCTCCAGTTAGCTCACGCGCTGGCTACGTCCTTCACCTACAAAAACCAACAGTGAAGCCAGAGAAGTAGTCTCCAAGTCTGTATGTAGAATGAATTTTCTGTAAATATTTTAGTAAAATGAATGGCAATGACGTTTGAATCTGAAACTTAAGGGTTCGCAGAACACTCTTCTTGCAACTTTTTCTTTTTAGAATCTGTATTTGTTTCACGTTCTTTGCCTAAACATTGCCAATTTTGACGTTTCAAATTGTGAGTTTGACGTTTTGAGGAAAACTCCAAAATTTGTTTCTTTACCTGCCCATAACTTATTTGTCTTTATAGAAACTTCAATTTTGGTACAGAATTCACTCTTTATAATATAAACACGCGTACCAAATTTGGATGCCCCTACTTTGTTATTTCCGGATATAATTTTTTTTTGAAAGATAGCACACAATTTTTCGGGAAAACCTGGTCCGATTTTCCTCGCTAACAAACTTATCTAAGCCACTTGCAAAAGGAAGGTACTCACCAAATGTAATCAGGATCGGTTCATTATTTTTTGAGTTATCGGTCGGATATATATATATATATATATATATATATATATATATATATATATATATATATATATATATATATATAAACACAGATATCCTCATTAGCGATTTTTTTAAATCGCTAAAAACTAACTACGCTACAAGATTCTACGTAAACAGTTCTAAAAGGATTCGTTTTGTACCTTTTTGACAACTTGTCAGACACGTTAAAATACAATACTTTTAATATCGGCCTGTAACTCGGAAATTAATAGGGCTATGACAATTTTGTTTACGGCATCTTTCGTCTCACAAAAAAGTAGCTTTGTTCGCGAAAACCGCAAGGTACTATTTTTAATAATAAGTGAGATACCCAGCAGTTGCAATTAAAATGGGACACGCTGTACAAAAGATAAATAACTAAATAATAAAAGTAACGCATGCAGGTGCTAAGCGTGATCAAAACCGCTAATTGATGAGGCAGTTAGATGCTTGGTAAGAAGTATATTGTTAGTAGGAGTAGTATAGTAGTACCTAGTAGTAGTTTTTGGCTTCGGACTTATTGGGTATTTGCCACAAAATATATGTTCTCAAAACGTTTACTAGGTTTTAATATTATTGACAATTTTGTTAGTGCGTTAGTTAATTTAGACAAGGGGATAATGAAAATAATTACATTAAAAGATGATTTACGCGAGTTGTCGTTGTAAGTTAAGACTAAATTCTTATCTAAACTAAAATGCTTTTAATATGCTGCATATTATCTACTGTTTCTAGAAGTTGCTATGACTAGTAGGGGTTGCTTCTTAAGGACCGAAATAAAATATTTGTGGACTCATATGCTCTAAAAATTCGGCCATGAAATATTACAGATTATTACGCAAGATATAGGCCATTTTCTTTAGCGACCGCATTTTTCACGTGTGCGCCGCCTCCAAAAGCCCGGTTTACAGTAGTGAATAAATAACAATAGAAATTGTACACTTAGATAGGAATGAAGACCTCATTCCCGGAGCGACATGTGACTGATGATACAAAATCTAAAACGTGTCGGAAATTGATGTCATCGACGTCCCGTTACAAACAACGTCCGCCGAAAGGTTTTTCAATATTTTGCTGAATAGGGGTGATATACAACTAGCAAATTCCATGGTATGAAAAATGAGTCAACGATATTATGACTCTCGCATTTTACCTCCCCTAAGTTGAACTACGCAGTATGAATTTGAAATAGAAGGCTTTGAAATCTATATGAGAAAATCGTTGTGTTATAATGGCAGTTTAAAGTTCACCGATATGTAACTTTTGACGTGAATTTTTAATCAGCCCATTCAAGTAAAATATGGTAGGCTTCGATTGGTCGTAAAGTGTGTTCGAAAAAGGTAGCTTTACTGATTTTATTAAATTTGTACCTAAATAAAATGACAAAAACAAACATGCATTAGTCCAAAGGTTGGGCCACATCCGGTCAAATCAATCCCTTTATCGTGGGTCAAGCAAATATTACCATAAATAAATTTATAGTAAGTCGACACACAGTTTTATATTTTGCGAGAAGAAGAATCCCTTCGATCTACCTATTTTTTTATAATACCAATCATTACTAAAATACGTAGGGCCTCGGTGGTTCAGTTGTAGGAACGTGTGCCTCTTAACCGAAGGCTACCGCGTTCGATCCCAGATCTCCTTTCACTTTTTCAGTACATACTGTAATATTAACATCAACCGAGGTTCTGGCATTGTATTTGAGCAAGTTGAATGTCTGCACGTTCCGCCGTTTGGACGGGGCGTAAAGCCGTCGGTCCGGTGTCCATGCAATGTTGGGCACGTTAAAGATCCCTACCCTTCTAACAGAAAAACAGAAAACAGGGGTTCTGTTAAATTTCCATGATAGTGAGGGGAAACTGCTTCCTGGCGTCGGTAAACTAGATCGTCGTTAAAAAAATATACGAAAAATAATAATAAAAATAAATAATTTTTTTTTAAAAATGTGGTTTAGGAATGTTTTTCGGTCTGCCCTTTTTTTTTTCAATTTGTTAATTAAATATTGTTGATGCTCTCACATGGGGAAACTGTTCCATACTAAAAACATGTGTAAATACTATTTTTAAGGTATCACAAGTGTTTGCTTTCTTTCATGTAATGGATTGCAGTTATTTTTATTTTTCAAGAAAGAGGATTTGCGAGTTTTAAAAATTAAAGACAGGCATTAGACTGTGATTGAATCTGTGGTTTGATGGCAATATGAGTTGAGTTTTAAAGTTATAATTTGAAGTTTGCATAAGGAGTGCAGTGTTCTAATATAGTTGGACCCCACGCTCAATCTCTCCGAGTCCGACCCTGTACATTCCCACCCTGAAAACTACCCTCGGTGCCTACAACCGCCACCAGAGGCAGTTACGACACAGTTGGCAACAACAGCAGCCTCCGGCGTACCACACTGATATCCCTGTGACAGGTGTCATCAAGCGTCAGCAGCTACGCGAGATCTCAAGATTAAACCACTTCCATGTCATCCAGCGTCCAGTAAGGTCATCCCGACCGGCTGAACCGTGAGTGTTAGTCAGACAAGGCATAATAGTTGAATACGCTGTCGTCATACCCAAGTTAACTGCGTCGTCGTTCCAGCGGTCAGGGAGCATCACAAGAAGATCGCCTGACCCGCGACACGTAGTCAAGCCACCCCCACGGTTGTCACGTTGACACGTGGAAAGGCCAGTGAGCGCATTGTCGGAAAACAGATCTCCCGATGAGCGACAATGTTAGTAGAAATCCATTCAACCACGGCATCAACACACCGCAAGTCTTCACAGTCGTCACCTGGACACGTGAAACACCTTGGCCCTTTAGACGACGCCCCCAGCTATCAGCGAGACCACCACGTGCTGGTTACGGCAACCTCCCGACTCCAATTGTAAGTCACCCATTTATTGTATATCATTATTGGATCACAACATTTATTTTTTGTATTTCAACAAGTGAAAAAGTAACTTATATTAAATTGTAATTACTTTATCACGTGTATCCATAAATCTGCTCCACAAACAATTCCTCTGGTCCTTCACGGGTGTTAAACGGGTAATTAGAACCACGATGCTAGTCACTATAAACTAGTAATGTTAATGGGCGCATTTTTTAAATTTAAACATTTAGGTATTTCGCGGCATTTTATTTAACCCATTCTGAACCGTACAAGGAGCTTCTTAAAAATTCTAATTTATTTAGTCTTTTGTTTGTTTGGTTTTTTAGACATTACGCTATTGAGAGTTTGCACTGAATAAACACGCTCAATCTAATACTTCTGGTACCATTAAGTTAAAGGTATTTGCCTCTTGTTTCATTTATCAATTGCGAACGTAATCTCGTGTATTTCGTAACGGTAGCCGCATGTTAAGCTAATGTGTATCATGAAACTGACCAATGATTTGTCCGGACTCATTTGTATCGATACATCACTGTCAGATTTAATTTTCTTAAACAGGCTCGCAGATACGATCGCAAGATTTAAATCGTGCTAATAACTTTGACAGTACATGAGCACTAGTGAGATAAGTGTTTGTTGAATAAGACATTTCTATATGGATGCAGTGTTCAGTATAAACGTTCATTCGTACTTTAGTTTGTAGCGTTTAATAAAAGTATTCAGAAATAATTTGATTTGCAATAAATGTCACTTTTTACATTTAAATGTAACGGTTTTACTAACTTTTTATTATCTCTCGACTACTCCCAACTGGATTTTTAAGCTCCGAACGGAAAAGCATATGTGTCTCTTTCAAGACATCACAAAGTTGATGGTTGTGCCCAGTAAAGGGTGGCTTCTTAACTAGTAGGAAATTATATGTCATCGGACCACACGGACATACGTAAGCTTAGATGCTCTAAGAAATAATTAGCATTCGTAACTAACAGTAGATAATTTTACACTAAAAGTGTGCGCTTCTTAAATAGAACTTGCCGATTAAAAGACGCAAGCGTGGATGGTAACGAAGCAATTTCTGACGAGTATTGTCAATGATAGCATAGGTAGAAAAGGCAAAGATCTCTAACCGTTCTCCTGTGGCCTAGACAGGTATGGATTGAATGTGATTTATGAAACTTTTATAAGACGAACAGCTCGTTTCTAAATAGAATCTAGAAGACGCAAGGTTATCTATAGTGCATCACCGAAGACATGGGTTTCAACTAATTCTGCCAGCGATTCTCGATTAACAAAATAATTGATTAATCGCAAATCGCACATTTTTACATCGCAGAAATTCTAAAAAATCGAATAATCGATTAAGCGAATAATGTATAAATATAATAATCGATTGATCGATTTTATCGAATATTTATCATGTGAAAAATCGATTTTTTTGGCGAATTTTCATTAAGAAAAATTTGCTAATAGAGAGGTCACGATGATAAGCTTTTGAAAAAAATTATTAAAATGAGCTAGATTTTGGGTTGGTTCCCTAAAACCTAAAACTAAGGTCCGCTATATATGTTTATATATATATATATATATATATATATATATATATATATATATATATATATATATATATATATATATATATATATGTTCAGAAAGATTTTCGTGGTCTTTAGTGTGAGAGATACTTGGTTCTCAGGTTGAACCACGTCCAGAATTTATGAAAACTCGACGTTCCGGCTCCTGTTTTGGAGCTATTTTGAAGAGGTAAAGGAAATATGTAAGGACACTCTAAGGCCTCAATCGGCCTAGTCCTTAGAGCGGTGGACAAAGGTGGGTTGGGTTGCTGTATCTCGACTATCGAGGACGCGGTTCAACCTGAGAACCAAGTGTGTCTCATATATATATATCCCAGGGATAACTCAAAAAATACTCAACTGATTTTAACGAAACTTGGCACATATATTCATTGAAGTAAGACCGCGAAAGAGTTCGTATATCAGCTATAACGGAAATTTTTTCCCCCAAAAAATACACATATTTTTGAAAATGCTGTATTTTGTAAGTGTCAGGATAACTGGAATGATACTTTAGATGTGGCTAAAAATGGTGTAAATAAACCTATGTTGTAAATTTTAAGTAACTTGGTACACAATATTTAGAGTTGCTTCCCAATTAGAAATAAAATCCCAAAGACATGCGTTGAAAGGACTTAGTGGTTAAAATCCAATACCTGGCAGACAGAGTGGTTAACTACCACGCGGAGATTGATTCATACAACAGGTATAAACCACACATCAACCATAACCAAACTAAATAAATGCCAGACATAAAGCACACTACCCGACCCAACAATCGTGAAATCTCGGTCGAAATTATGGCAAATGGCAGACGACATGAGATTAAAAATTCGCCAAGTAATTGTTATTTAACTAGGGGATTCAATCAGTGATTAAAATATTTCTAGCTTTATGAACGGCCCCAAATACAGTTTTTGTCTTGTTAAATTTTACGTAATATTTTATTGCAGCGGTCAAATTGAGATCTGTTTAAAGAGGTTACAAGCACGATCCTTCCACTATTAGCCCGTTGTTTTGCTAAATCTCAGGTAATTAACATCAATTTCATACAGGGAGTTGAACAAAACATTGAACATTTTTTTAAGGAACCTCCCGTTCGAACATAAAATCTTGTTTCTTAAATTTTAACTAAAAACATGTTGAAATAGTACCAAAGCTACAGGAGAATGTTTGAAGTTTTATTTATCCTTTATATTTAGGGAATTATTACAAAAAAAAAAGATTTCTTTTGTTTTCGGGTATGACTTTTTTACTTGTCAACCGATTTTCGTAATGGAGGGCTCATATTGCAACCAAGGCTTCAGGCAGAAACGCTCAGTTAGCATAATAAACGATCAATATACATCGCGCCATCAAAGGTGATCCAAAATCTAACCGTTTTAAAAATGTCGTATTGATAGCAGAATTGACTGGAAATTAATTCGCTAATGAAAGAACCATTAATTGTAGTGGCCAATAACTTTTGCTCGTCTGCATGGGTTGAAAATTGTCGGTAACAGAACTCAATTACAACCGGCTTGTTTCCAAAGGAGATTCATTCAAACTCTCGTCTGAAACTGCTCGTAAGTAAGGTGCCCTTCGTTCCGTTTATGTCTGCTTTTCACAAAAACTCGAATTAACTGGACAGTCAAATCACATAAGTATAATTAAACTAAATAGTTAATGACCATATCAACTTTATGTTTAATTTCTTATGTAATGTAGCATAAACTAGATATTTTATTAGAAACATAAAATATCTAGTTTATGCCACACATGTTGCACAAATTCTCACTTTTATTGAACATCAATATCTATATTTTGTGTGTCTAGATTGTAAAAGTTGCCTTGCCAAAAGCCATCATGAATAACTCATTAAACTAGATGTATTTATATTTACAGAAATCAGTGGCTCCTCTTAGAAACTATAGTTTTGTACGCTTACCTCGTATATATATATATATATATATATATATATATATATATATATATATATATATATACATAGCTTGTAACTGTCCACGGACATGGGTCGTAATTGGAGGTTATTTTAGCGAAATTTTTAAAATCGTTATATCACTATAGGTAAATTTTCTTATCAAAATTCGCTAAAAGTAAATTTTATCATAGATGCTATTCTACTAAGGCCTGTTGAGCAGAGAGCCACCGGTCTGCTTGACGGTCCCAACTGACCCAGTTATGAGGACCGGCCGAGATTCTTCCGCTTGACAACTTTTGAACAGGCGACCCGCCAGAGGAGATGTGAGTTACACCTTTAAGGTTCTTCCTGGATTTCTGAACTCCAATTTCTTCTTAAGCCGCCGTCTCCTCACGAAGATTGGCGATCCAAATGGCTAACACAATCCTGAATACTCCAGCTCTAAAAATGTATATGCATCCAAACCGTCTTCTGAGATCTTTTAGCCATCAATTTTGACGTCTGCTGATTGGTCTTTTTCCTTGTCATTTGCTCTCGATTATTAATATCAGAAATTCATTCGCCTCTCATTACATGACCTATATATCTAGATTTGGGTTGTTTTATTGTCAGTACTAGTTCGTTTTCTTTCTTGTACGCCTGAGCACCTCTTAGATTGTTGCTCTTTGCACCCATGATATGCGGAAAATTCTTCTATACAAATACATTTCGGCAGCCTCCAGATTCATCTCTAGACTAGAGCTAAGATTACAACTTTCACAACGGTATATCAAAACTGAGAATATATGGCACCTGACTGATTCGAAGTTCCAAACCAAGATATGATCTCGTATGTAGAATGTTTTTATTTGTGCGAACACTTCTCTAGCTTGTAAGGCCAGATGCATTCTCGCAATAATTAGAACCGTAGACCGGTTTCTCTCTCATTAGAGCTCTTCAGTACGGCATACTAATTGCAGCAAAAATACACCTATAAAGTAATACGGCTATAGAAGCCAACCCTTCAACACTAAGTTAGTGATAGACGTGCCGCCACCTAGTTGCGGAACCAAGTAGGATGTTGTCACGCCAGCTCCAAATGACACAAAGTGTTAAAAAAATAGAGACTGTATACAACTAACTAACAATTTAGTTAATTTTTAGCCCTGGACCATTTCCATCCTTATATAGGGAAAAAGTATGTAAGGCTAGATGCATTCTCGCAACAATTAGAACCGTAGACCGGTTTCGCTCTCATTAGAGCTCTTCAGTACGGCATGCCAATTGCAGCAAAAATACACCTATAAAGTAATACGGCTATAGAAGCCAACCCTTCAACACTAAGTGAGTGATGGACGTGCCGCCACCTAGTTGCGGAACCAAGTAGTATGTTATCTAGCTTGTTCAATTTTAGATCTTACTTCCTTTTTCGGTTCTGATCATTTATTATTGTGCCCAGATATTTGAAAGAAGATACTTGTTGTACTATATTCCCTTCAATTAATAATTTTTGCGTTGATACTAGTTTATGAGAAAACGAGCACTTTAGTCTTTTTAATGTTTATATGCAATCTAAACTGCTCGCTTCTTGAACAATGATGTCGATTATGTCCTGCCGGGCAGTCATGCTATCTGCCACAACCATAGTATCATCCGCGTACCGAACATTATTGATCCTGATACGATTCATTGCGATGCCCCCCCTCACTGGTTCTAGCGCCTCTCTAAATAGATATTGAAAATGACTGGAGAGAGTATGCAACCATGTCTTACTCCCCTTTTTGGCGAATATTCATTAAAAAAAAATTCGCCAATAGAGAGGTCACGATGAAAAGCTTTCGGAAAAATGTCTTCAGAAGAGCGCGAATTTGGGTCTCAAAACCAAGGTACGTTAAATTTTTTATATGTTTATATATATATATATATATATATATATATATATATATATATATATATATATATATATATATATATATATATATATATATATATATATATATATATATATATATATATATATATATATATATATATATATATATATATATATATATATATATATATATATATATATATCTGTCTGTGTGTGTCTTTGTATGTATCCGAGCGAGAACTCAAAAAATACAAAACTGATTTAAATCAAACTTGTCAAACATCTTGATTGGCCGAAACTGACGTCGAGTTCGTTAATCAGCCTTTATGCTCAAGTTTTTCGGGTGAAAAATCGGGGAAAGCTTTTTGAAGACGCTAGATTTTTGTGAGTACCAAAGTAACTGGAGTGCTAATCAACCTATATTGTGATTTTTAAGTAATTTGGTACACAATATTTAGAGTTTTTACCAAATTAAAAATAAAATCCCAAAGACATGCGCTGAGACGACATAGTGGTTAAAGCCCAATGCCTGACAGACAAACTATATGACTGTTATTCGTAGAATGATTCATACAACATGTATAAACCATACATCAACGGTAACCAAAGTAAATATATACCAGGCATAAAACATACTACCCGTACCAACAATC